>CABHPH010137499.1:0-17321 GCA_902168325.1 Peromyscus nudipes
GAGAGGGGTGGGTACTTTGATGAGGAACTACTCATAAGTCTGTCTTGTCAATCAGGCCTCAGGCCCCATGGTAGAAAGTCATACAGGCTCTGGAAACAAGGTCAGAAGAGATCCTTATGTTTATAAGCTACAGTCTGAAAAGGGAGATAACAATGTTTATGTTCTCACTGCCCAGCAGGGTGGCACACTGTGTGGCCTCGGGAAACAACCAGAGTGGTTGGAGAGCTGGAGGAGGAGGTAGCCCAGAGATGTTCAGTTTCCTTGCCCAACTTATGAGAATTAAAGAGATTCAGAGGGGAAGCAGCATGAGCTGCAGCCCACGGTGGAATGGCACAGGCTTCTGGAAGGCTTTTGGGCTTGCGTTAGGTAGCCCCAGGATGTGGGCAAAGGTAAGGCCAGTGGAGACCGAGAGACTTGCATACAGAAGCACTCAGGTTAGGTTGTTTTAAAAGCAAGGAAATCCCATTTTAGGTTTGTCTTCAGGGAGATGAATACTGTGGAGGCTAAAGAGGTCAGGGAGGAGCAGTTGGGAGCTCCTGGGCCTGTCCAGCAGCAAGTCAAGAGTGCTTGTTAAGGTGTTGAGAGGAGTGAGGCTGTGAGGGTGCCGTGCTCAGCGGGTGATGAAGGAGATGAAGGTGAGCAAGGCTAGGCAGGTAGTTCAGGCCATGGACTAAGATTAGGGAGGAAGGAGCTCACTTGACTATTGGATTTGGGGTGACTTTTTCCCTCATGTCTTTGAACCCCTGAACTTCTTGCCTCCAGACTTTTTGAAAGGTAGGATTATAGTTGATGTTTTGGTTAGGGCTTCTATTGCTGTGAAAAGACATCATGACCGCCACAACTCTTATAAAGGAAAACATTTAATTGGGGCTGGTTACAGTTTCAGAGGTTTAGTCCATTATCATCATGGCAGCATTCAGGCAGACAAGGAGCTGAGAATTCTACATTTTGATCCACAGGCAGCAAAAGCAACTGTGTCATACTGAGTATAGCTTGAGCAAAGCCCACCCCCACAGTGACATATTTCTTCCAACAAGGCTACACCTACTACAACAAAGTCACAGCTTCTAATAGTGCCACTTCCTATGGGGGCCATTTTCTTTCAAACGACCACATTCCACTCCCTGGTTCCCATAGGCTTGTAGCCATATCATAATGCAAAAATGCAGTCAGTCCAACTTGAAAAGTCCCCATCGTCTATAACAGTCTCAAACTTATTTAAAAGTCTAAAGTTCCAAGTCTCTTCTGACATTCATGCAATCTTTTAACTGTGTTCCCCTGTAAAATCAAAATAAAAAAGCAGATCATATACTTCCAACATATAGTGGCACAAGATATACATTATCATTTCAAAACATAGGGAAGGGAACATAATGAGGAAATACTGAACCAAAGCAAGACTGAAAACCAGCTGGGCAAACTCCAAACTCTGCATCTCCATGCCTGATGTCAAAGTGCTCTTCAGATCTCCACCTCCTTTCAGCTCTGTTGACTGCAACACACTTCTCTCTCTTGGGCTGGTTCCACTCCCTTGGCAGTATCTCCTTGGCTCTGGCATCTCTAACATCTTGGGGTCTCCAAGGCAATCCAGGCTTCAACTTTACAGTTTCACGCAATGGCTTCTCTAGGCTTCCATTCAGGGACACCCCTGACACATGCCTGGCCTCAGCAGCTTTCCTTAGTCACAAAGGAAGATTCCATAACCCCTTTCTCCTATCCTTGCCTCTAAAGTCAAAACCACATGGCTGAAGCTGCCAAGTTCTCCTGCTTGCTGGGGCTCAAACATAGCCTCCTTGTTCAATTACATCTTCACCAGCTTTCTCTTTTCAATGGTTTTCTTCACTGCCTAAGCTTGGCTGTTCCAGAACTTGCTCTGTAGTCCAGCCTGGCCTCAAACCCAGAGATCCCCAGCTTCTGACTTCTGAGTGCTGGGAGTAAAGGTGTGCACCACCACACCTGACTCTAGGTTTTTCTTTCATTCCTTTTCACAAATTAGAAGCTTAGCTGAGTGGGGTCTTGTCATAAGGTCACACTCCCTTTGTTCCATGTAACATCAGGCTTTTCTTTTCTTTTCTTTTTTTTTTTTGGAGCTGAGGATCGAACCCAGGGCCTTGCGCTTTATAGGCAAGCGCTCTACCACTGAGCTAAATCCCCAACCCCCAGGCTTTTCTTTAAACTATTCATCTTGAACACAGGACTTAGCTCCATTCCACTTCCTGGTGCCCCCTTACTCCTCAAATTGTACATTTTGTATTTTTCCTTTCTCAGCTTGCTCCTTTTCATTATAGATCTTCATAGAGTGAACACTAATATAACCCCACAAAAGAGTCAATACTAGGCTGTTTTGCTATTTCCTCTGCAAATGGAGTTAATCCAAAACTCTTCAATTTAGCCTCAGGCAAACTTTTTGGACAAGAGCAAAAAGTAGCCATGTTCTTTGCCAAAATATCACAAGAACAGACTTTAGGTCACATATTAACATTCTTCTTCTCTGAAACCTCTTGAGCCAGGCACCTACAGTTCAAATCACCCTCAGCACCACTGTATTCCATGCTTCTACTAGGATGGCCTATTAAGCCCCACTTAAAGTGTTCAACTGCTTTTGTAATCCAAAGTCCCAAAGTGTTCCATGTTCCTCCAAACAAAAACATGGTCAGGGAAATCACAGCAATACCCCACTCCTGGTACCAACTTCTGTCTATTGCTGTGAAGAGACATCATGACCATGACAACTCTTATATAGGAAAACAGTTAATTGGGGCAGGCTTACAGTTTGGGAGGTTTAGTCCATTATCTTCTCAGTGGTGTGCAGACAGACAACCTGAGAATTCTACATCTTGATCTGCAACTATGTGTCACACTGAGTACAGCTGGAGAAAAGGAGACCTCAAAGCTCACTTCCACAGTGATACACTTCCTCCAACAAGGCTACACCTACTACAGCAAAGTCACACCTCCTAATAGTGCCATTTCCTATGGGGGTCATTTTCTTTCAAATCACCACAGTTGGGAACCTGGGGATGAGGAGGAAAAATAAAAATAAAAACAAAGCCCACAAAGACTAGGAATCAAAGCCAGAAAGATGCAGGGATGACACTAGGACATGTCAAGGGGGTGGGGTGACAGCAGAGCTCCGGAGCCCATAGCATTTAATGGGAAAACAGGGGAGGAAATGACAAACCTGGGAAGCGCCACAGGGAGGGTGACTGGCAGCTAGGCATGATCTGGTGGTGGGGCTGCCAGCAGTACAGTGAGAACACAAAATTAGCACAAGGAGTGTGCTCTGCAGATTGCCAAAAAGACAGGACGCTGTTACACAGAAGTCTGCATAGAAACCTCTCTGCCGAAGCTCCTGCTGGCTGGAAGATGGAGACTGGATACAGACTCACCTTTTAAAGATACAACCCCTCAGCCTTTTTGTTGCCTGGGGTACAGTGCCAGTCTAGGGAACTGACTGTGGGGAGAGATGTTGGACTCAGCGCTGGTGATCCTGGGTTCTTTTGTATCTGTGAGGGGTACAGGGAGAGGCATCCTGAGCTTGGGAGCAGAGGTGAGGGATGATGGTTGGGAGCAGTTCCAGGGGGGATGCTAACTTTAAGCAGCATTGGAGTCAGAGCTAAGATTGAGGCATCAGAGAGAGCAGTCACTCCAACTTCTGATGATAGTCACCTGCAGTTTTAATAAGGCCCAGGCCTCATCCTAAGATATTCTGACTCGAGTGGTGCTGCGGGCCACAGAAGTATGAAGTAGGAATTCAGCTGACGATGGCAAAAACTAATATCTGGAAGAAGCCAAGGGCCTTCCAGAGGACAAAGCCAAGAAAGGAGTTTTGGTGATATTGGCTCTTGAATATTAAGCTGTTTTCCTGCGATGAATTTCTTGTGTGCTATTGTAGATTTTCCATTCCTAGAACAGTGTGGATTGATCATTCTTTGGGCATAGTTTTTCCCAATACAACTAAGGTATTTGGATAACAGTCACACAGGCAAGGCTTCCTTCTTCCAGGCTTTTCGTTTCTTTTTTTTTTTTTTTTTTTTAAGATTTTTATTTATTTATTATGTATACAGTGTTCTGTGTGTATGCTTGCATACCAGAAGAGGGCACCAGATCTTATTACCGATGGTTGTGAGCCACCATGTGGTTGCTGGGAATTGAACTCAGGACCTCTGGAAGAGCAGCCAGTGCTCTTAACCTCTGAGCCATCTCTCCAGCCCCTCGTTTCTTTTTTAGCATTAGAACCAGACATCTCCTTTAGTGAACATCCAAGGCCAGGGCCAGCTCCAGGCAAAAGCATTTTATCTGAGATACCTCTCAAACACCCAAGGACAAATGGCAGACAGCATAAGCACTCTAGACCACCTGCTAGTCTCCTGAATTAAGGTAAATATCCATACAGAGACACCACCTAGGCCAGGTGGATATTAGGTACATAGCTTTATTTCTTGTGCAAATTAAGCTCAGACCCTGCTTCCTTACACAGCCTTAGTGGTATCTCTAGATTTCCCTTTTGACATTGAACTTAGAACAAAAGGGCTTTTTGTACACCAGGTACATCAAGCCGTGACACAGCTGCCTAGCTACCCCCACCCTGCCAGAAAACAGCCCAGCCGAGTTACACTGAGACTGTTAAAGCCCTAAAGAAATATAGGCAGTTTAATTTTACTCATGATTTGTACTAACATTGTAGACTCCTAACGTTTTATCTAATCACTTCTAGGAATGTAGTTTGAGCACATAAATTCCCTTTTTTGATCTATTAACCAATGTTAGCTCTTAGTTGGCCCCACCTCCTTTAACCACTCCCCCCCTTTTGGGTTGTAAAAGAAAGCCTGACAGTCACTGCCTAAGGAAAACTCTTACCTGCCTTTATGACCCTGTAAGAATTCAAGCCTGGTGACCTTGCTTTGGCCAGAGAATTGCTGCTTTGTGTGGGTATATAACTGAAAACCTCAGAGACTAGAGAGGACTAGAAGAGGGGACCAGAGGAATGAGGTGGAGGATGGGGAAGATCTAGATGGGGAAGAACTGGATGGGAGAATTCAGATAGAATTTAGAGTGTACAGCAGAAAAATGTAGCGAGATATCCTGCAAGAAAGGAGCTAAGTATGAGAACAGAATTGAAGCTATTGTAGATAGATTTTGACTTAGAAGAATAAAGTGTATGGACTAAAGAGTATCGTGTACGTAGATTCAATCGAGTATCCCTCAGATTAATCTGCCGCTGGTAGCATCTCTTCTGGAACACTGGGAGAAGACTATATAGAGAGGCTGGACCCCAATAGACTTGGTTAGAGTGGGACTGGACCTCTGCAGTGTATAAGCTTCCAGGGAATCTGATCCAGTTGACTGGGTCAGTGACATGATTAGAACATTTTCTTTCTTTTTTAATTTCTCCTCTATATGCATGTGCTGTGATTGCAGGTGCCGGCAGAAGCCAGAGGTATCAGATCCCTCTGGAGCTCAAGTTACAGTCAGTAGTGAGCTGCCTCCCATGGGTGCTGGGAATCGAACTCCTCTATAAGAGCAGTGTGCATTCTTAACCACTGAGCCATTTCTCCAGCCCCAGGACTCTTTTGTTTAAAAAAGCAAGCAAGCAAACAAACAAATAAACAACTCAACCACTAACAATAAAAAGCTGTGCTCAGTGTCTAGGGAGCAGACTAGGGCAAACAGCTGCTTAGATCATCCAAGTTGTTGGGAACTAGCTGGGTAGAAGTGTTCATGCCATCATTGCAGGTGGGTGGAGGTGAGGATTTCAGGAGGGCTCTGTCTCCAGCCTTCCACACCAGTGGGTATCCTGGGAAGCATGGGAACTACTTCTTCCCTCAACCTGCTGACCACCCGTGAAAACTCTAGTACTCAGTTTATAGCACTGGTGCTGAGGATTAAATGTGACTGCATGGGCCCAAGAGGTGGCTCAGTAGGTAAAGGAGATTGCCGCTAAACTTGATGACCTGAGTTCAATCCCTAGGACTCACATGATGGAAAAAGAGAACCAGGTTCCATAAGTTGCCCTTTGAGCTTCACACACATCCACACACAAATTAGTGTAGTAAAAATTTTAATAAGGTATTTGTGTAAATCATAACATGTAGTGCTTGATCAGTAATGGTTTGGTTTGCTTTTCATTTTGAGACAGGGTCTCACTATGTAGACCCTCCTCTGACCTGTAAAATGCTATGTAGACTAGAATTCACAGAGGTCCACCTGCTAGGATTAAAGGTGTGTGTCACCACCCTGGCTATTACTTATTACTGCAAGTTTATTTCGAGACATGCTGGATTGAGGCATCTCTGGAAGATCTGGGGTCTCTAAACTCAGCAAGTTTCTGCTGAGTCAAATTAGTCGCTATTGGTCCTGAGGGAAAGGAGATAAAGACGTGAGGGTCATTGGTAGAGACAAAATAAAAGCTGTACACATGGATTATCAGATGACATGGTAAGAAATGAATCCCCATTTTTATGTAAAGGTTGAATCGGGTCTGGAATTTGCAGGGCCCCATTGTTAGCCTCACTTTGTAGTAGCTTTTAGTCAGTGACAGTACAGCCCAAACTTTACGTCATGTCATACTTGGACGATGCTGCAATACTTTCAGATAGTTTGTCCTGGAAGCAGCTGGGCCAGGGCCTCTGGGATACTTAGGCACCTCAGCCACCCTACACGCTAAGGGGTCAATAGCTTGGGCATACCTATAAATCCACATACCCGCTGATTAGGAAGGTTTGCTTTGTGACACTAAGGAGCAGGCCATCAGAGATGAAGGTTAAGGCAGAAGAAACAGACCTGAGTTCAGATGACAGACAGAAAACAGACTCTGGGCTTGGAGTGATGTCACTTCAGACCCCACTGTGTAGGGTCTATTTGCTTCATAGTAACAGTTGTTTGGCTTATGGGCCATCTTTCTAGCAGTTTGCAAAGTGCTGTGGTTTGCTTTATTAATAACCCAGGCACAAACCCAGCTCTGCTGTGGTCTTAGCTAGCAAAGGCTGGTCGCAGGGATAGGGTGTCATGGAACCCTACTCTTCTCTCCCTCCTGCTGGCTGTTTGGACCAGATTCTCTGGTAGTCAGGGTATTTTTAAAAGTGTAAGCTTTAGGGTCTTATGTAACAGGGTGGGGATCTGGCTCTGCTGTAACTGTGTGACCCTGGGCAAGTGAGTCAGCTCCTCTGGGCCCATGGTGTCCTCTGTAACATGGTGGGACAGACAGCATCTTTCTCACTGGCCTGTTGTGCAGTGCATGTCGCCACAGGCTGAGCACTGTGTCTCACAGATACAAGATGCTTAGTGGATGAGGCTGTGGCTGCTACTATGGACCACTCCAGCACACTCACTGTTGTCTGTCTCTACAGCACCAAGATGTTATTTTTTGTTCAGAACGAGCCTCCGCACCAACTCTTCAAAGGCCATGAGGTGGCAGCCATGCTCAAGAGTGAGCTGCGGAAGCAGAAGGCTGACTTCCTGATATTCAGAGCCCTGGAAATCAACACTGTCAGTGAGTCTGGGAAGCTGGGAGCGAAACCCTGCTGCAAACAACCTTTCACCAGGAGATTCTTACCCGAGGGCCCACAGGCCCCTGACAGTGCTCAGGGGAACTGTGAGCCTGAGTAAGAAAATAATTGTATCTTTAGTTTTTATCCAACCCTGCCTCCAAATTCACCATCACCCTCAGTTTTGAAGGCAGGCAGTATTAACAGAGCTGGTGACTCTGAGGCCAAGGAACTGAGAGTTCGTTGGCCTCACACTGCACAGCAAGAGCATTCACACCCGGCACTGCTGCGGGATTAGCTGTTGTTGGACCCACCATGGAGCCTCCTCCTTAATGTTTTCATAGAGACACATCAAGATGGGCGGTGGTGGCGCACGTCTTTAATCCCAGCACTCGGGAGGCAGAGCCAGGCAGAGATCTCTGTGAGTTTGAGGCCAGCCTGGTCTACAGAGTGAGATCCAGGACAGGCACCAAAGCTACACAGAGAAACCCTGTCTCAAAAAACCAAAAAATAAAATAATAAAATAAATAAAATGAAATAGATACACATCTACTGTAGAAAATTTAGGCTCTTAAAGATTTCAAAATTAGTCTGTAATATTTTATGTATTATTTCTGGAATTACATTACTCTGAAGAGGAGGCATGCAGGATTGCAGGTCACTGGTATAGACAGCAAGGGAGACTCGTGGGAGCTGTTTGACCAGGGTCTGGCACCTGCCTATCACATGAAGCCACCATGACCAAGAGACTTGAGTTTTCATGAGCTCTGGAGCTGGTTGTCCTCCTGGCTCTGACTTTCCCTCTTTCCTGCTACCTTCAGCATGTCAGCTGAACTGTTCTGACCATGGCCACTGTGACTCGTTCACCAAGCGCTGTATCTGTGACCCATTTTGGATGGAGAATTTTATCAAGGTGCAGCTGAGGGATGGAGACAGCAACTGCGGTGAGTGTGTGGCTTTGTGCCAGCCAGCTTGGCTGCAAACGGTGGTGTGCTGCGGGGGTAGGTGGTGTTCAAGGCAGATGAGCAGGCAGGATAACTCTGCATTTTCTGTTTGCAGAGGACTCTTTCCTCCCTTCCTCCACACTTGCTGAATGTCAGAAGAGGGTTCTGGAGCAGGCAGAGCAGCTGCACGCTGTGGCCTCATGGAAACCCACACTCCCCATCTTAAAGTTGTGGCCCTGCACACAGCGCAGGGCCCAGGGCACTGCTGGAGTGCCGCCTGGGACACAGGGGCGTTTTAGAAACTTGCGAGCTTCCACTCACTCTCCCCAGAGAGCCAGGCACAGTCTACCCATGGTGAAGCCACCACTTTTTCTCTTTGCAGAATGGAGTGTGCTGTATGTGATTATCGCAACCTTTGTTATTGTTGTTGCCTTGGGAATCCTGTCTTGGACTACTATCTGTTGTTGCAAGAGGTAAGGGGTGTAGAAGCACTGTCCTCATTTAAGGGGTGTCACTACTGAGACTTGCAAGGTGGGGACCCTGGTGGGGGTGTGGCTGGGTGCATGTCCTTTGAAGTGCTATGACCCATCCTCACACCTGGACACACTTACAGACTTGAGTTCATGATTGGTAGTTCTAGTTTGTCTCTTTGTTTTTACTTGAGACAGCCTACCTAGCTACATTAATTATTTTATGGTTACATTTATTAAGTTTTTCATTGTTAAAGCATGACTTCAAGATAAGGGCATAGCTCAGTGGTAGAACACTTGCCTGGCATGTTCCAGACTTTAATGTACTTTGCTAGTAACTGAACCAAAGGTATGATTTTTGTGTGTCATGAAGGCATTATCTTTTTTATACCACCAACAGCCTTCTCCCAATCCACACATAAGGAAACCCAGGCTTAACATAATCACCTGTCTGAGGGCAGTTTGAGAGGGGTGGGACTGACATATTGCCTTATTTAAAAAAGTGTAGTTTTTAAAACCCCCCAGCAGCCAGATAACCCATCAGCAGCTCCACGTTACACTGCTTCTCCCCCTCACCCCTCCAACCTTGCTGTTGTCTCTATGCTTTCTAACCAGCCGTCCTGATGCGCCTTGTGTTGTAAGCCCACCCCAAGGTGGTCACAGCTCCCTTGATTTCTCAGGTCACCCCCTGCTCTGGCTGAGAATGTGGAAAGGTACTGTGCATGTGCAGCCCAGCCTCACAGACCTCCTTCCTGAGCAGAGACGGGGGTTGTGTTTTTAGGCAAAAAGGAAAACCCAAGAGGAAAAGCAGATACAAGATCCTGGATGCCACCGATCAGGAAAGCCTGGAGCTGAAGCCGACCTCCCGAGCAGGTAGGACTCTGGGAGCTGGTGCTGAGGGGCCAGACTGAGTACTCATTCCCCATGTTCCTTCCCCCTCATGCTCCTTCGCCTGCTCACCTTAGGTTTGCTTCTTGCTCAGTGTCCCTGTGTCAGGGTCAGCGGCCTCAATCTCTTGAACCTGAGTAGTCCGTCCCTTCTAGGCAGAGACCAGATCATAACTGGCTTTTCCTCTAACCTCCTACCCCACCCCTCTCATTAGGCACATCCCCAGCTGTTTCCTGGTATCTGTGGGAGCTGGGCAGTCAGGTGCCTTCCACTAGGACTCCTGCCTGCTACACAAGCCCGTCCTGGACTGAGCATTGGGGCCAGAAGAATTAGGGTGCGTCATGGGCCTCTCTCCCTTGAGGCTGATTATTAGATGGGGTTCTCTCATGAGGGCCACAGGACAGGTCATCTGTCTGTGGGTGGCACTCTCCATGTAAGCCACTTCTAAACTGTATTCACAGAAAACATTAAATACCCTTCTGCTTAAAGCTTTGTGTTAGAAGAGGCTGTGGTGGAGACAGGCCTAAGACCTTTTGCCCTCAGAGAAGAAATAACTACGGAGAATGAGTGTTCATGAGCAACTGAGCTCTGCACCTAGGCAGCTCCATTGTGAGCACTGGGCCTGAAGTGAACCTCGGTTGTCAGAGCAGCGCTCGGGACACTCCCCCAAAAAAGTAATGTGTGTAACGAGCTTCCATAGTGGCCAGCGTGACCCCCATCACTTTACCCCTGATCATGTTTCCTTCTAAACTCTTTTCCTGGCTTGGTTACTGGCCTCTGTGTCTATTTACTTTCAGGGGACATCCATCTTGTTCATCTCCAATCTGTTCTGATCAGGTTCTGCTGCTTCATGTTCAGAAAGTTTATTTCTTACCCCATTTACCCTTCCAAAATCACACTCACAGCTATCAAGAATGATAGTGAAAAGTCTTAATGAAGGAGTACATGGAAGGCCTGAGATGCTCAGCAGGTAAAGGTGCAGCGGTAAAGGCACCGGCCACCAATTTTGATAACCTGCATTTAGGCCCCAGGACCCACCTAGTGAAAGGAGCATGTAAGCGTGCATACTCTCATACACTCAGAGCAGGGAAGCAGAAAGGGAAGAATGAGAGAGATAGTTTAAAAATTAAAAAAGTAACAGTGAAGCTGGGTGTGAAGGATGAGTAGCATCAAATCTGTCAACAGCACTGCAGAGACAATGTGGTTGTCTCCACACTGTTTGGAGGGGCAGAGTGCATTTAGGGAGGTGGGTGAAAGCTATATACACTGGCCAAGCTAGCCAGAGTGAGTGACCCAAGGCTGGATAGGTGAGCAGGTCTTTGCTGGGGTGCCCTCTACAAGTAGTGGGGTGTCTTACCTGGGCTGAGGACTGAGCATCTGTCTGGGTGGTAACAAGATGCTGTAAGTACAGTGAGCCCAGCCTGCTACATGCTGTCACTCAAGGAGAAGCTGCAGGCAGGGAGGCTGGTCTGAGTGTTGACAGTGCAGAGGAGCAGACTGGGTCAAGGCTGAGTCCTACCTAGCTGTTGACATAATCAGGACAGCTGTTACCAGGACGGTTAGGCAAGAGAATGGTCAGGACTGAAAGATGGGTTTCTACTTGCCAGTGAGGATCAGCACCTCAAAAGTGGATCACAGCCATAAAGAGGCACCGGCACTCAAGATGGGCTGCGGAGGGGAAATGCTGTCCTAAATCACAACTCCAGAGACCCTAGCAGCTGCCTGCTGGGCTGGCAGAATGGGGATGGCTGTAGAGGTAGGGTGGGAAACTGCCCTACGGATTTTTGAAGCCTTTTTCAAAATTGAGTCACAAAAGATAACCTAAGGCCGGGCGCTGGTGGCGTACACCTTTAATCACAGCACTCAGCCAGGCGGATCTCTGAGTTCAAGGCCAGCCTGGTCTACAGAGCGAGATCCAGGACAGGCACCAAAACTACACAGAGAAACCCTGTCTCAAAAAACCAAAAGACAAAAAAACAAAAAAAAAAAAAAAAAAAAAAAACAAATATAACCTGAGAAGGTGGACAGAGGGCCAGGACTCACCAGATTGCATGCAGGGCAGGGCCTGGTGGTGAAATTCCTAGGAGTAGGGAGTGTCATGAAGGGGAGCTGCAGGGGTGAGGTGCTGACAGCAGCAGGTTTATATCTGCTTTTGTTCCTTCTATTACAGCAGACTGAACCAAATGAAATTACTTTTTTTTTGAGACAGGGTTTCTCTGTGTAGCTCTGGCTGTCCTGGATCTCGCTCTGAGACCTGGCTGGCCTCAACTCACAGAGATCTGCCTGCCTCTGCCTCCTGAGTGCTGGGATTAAAGGTGTGGGCCACCACCGCCTAGTCAAAATTACTTTTTACCACCCACAAAAGTGGCAATTCTCTGTGGCTCAACCTAGTTTGCCAGAAAATTGGAAATACAGCATGTGGAGTCTTTGTAAGGGAACACACCTAAGAAATCAGCCCCTGGCCCTCCCTTGGTGCTACCATCCAGGCAGAGCCCAAGTTAATAGTATCTTAGAGTTGGACTGCAAAATGGTGCCATGTGCTGGGCTGCTTTTGCCCACATTCCTTACAGTACATCTGCACCTAGTCATTTACTGACAGGTATATATTTACTGATGAGTTATACTGTTCATCACTGAATGTTTTAGAGAGTGCGCGCACGTGTACACACACACACACGTCTCTTATTGAGTGCAGACTCAGAACTGTTGAGTCCCAGCGAAGTGTGTTCAGTTTTCACTGACTGTCCCCCCTTGTCATTTTCAGTGGGTGAAGTAAATGAGCAGGAGCTGTGACAGACCAGTGCTGGGTGAGAGGTGGGGCTGCACAGTCAGGGAGGGATCTCCTTAAAGGCCATTGTCCTTTGCTGTGGGGAAGAGCAGACTGTGTGTGGGACAGGAAGTGAATGCTCTCAGTCTGCAGTAGAAGGGACAGCATTTATGGGAAAACAGGGCCTTTTACTGGGCCCTCCATTGCCACTGCTCCCACCACACTGGAGAGGCCCATGTTGCCAGTGCCCTTCTGTGGCTCTGCAAGTGACTGCAGGCATATCCCAGGACTGTATCCCGTGGAATGGTGGGCTTTAGTCCACTGCATGACCAAAACAGCATGGGGATGAGGTCCACAGCAGGGTGTAATCCTTGAGTGTGAGTGGTCAGGGTCTGAATAGTCAGCCTTGGGAGACCAGAGAGCACTCAGAGCTATCAGGCTGGCCACCAATCCTTTCAAGATGTCATCGATGTTTAGGAGGATGGACGGCGAGTTTGTGGACTGCCTCACTGAAGTACAACTCAGACCTGACAGCCCCCACTTTTATTTTTTATTCTATTTTTAAATTCTGATTGGACACCAGAGGGCCTGGGAATTGAACCCAGGTGCTCTGGAACATCAGTCAGTGCTCTTAACCACTGAGCCACCTCTCTCCTTAGCCCCCACTTTTAACAGATGGGACACGAGTTCCTGTGGCTGCGCAGTGCCAGGGTCTAGAACACGGCTGGAGTGATCTTGTTGGCTATTCCTACTTGCAATCATCTCTTTGGAATGGGATGTACCCTAAAGCTGTTGGCAAACAACAGGTCATCCCTGTGGCCTCTACATTGAGAGGAAAGCTGTGGAGGTGACTGCTGTGGTCTTTAGTCTCAGCTTTATGGATTTTTAAAATTCTTTGTGTAATTGTGCATATCTGCACGAGTGTACTTCCACACGACCATGGAATCGAGAGGTGTCAGATTCCCTGGAGCTGTAGTTACAGAAACCACATGTTGTGGGTGCTGGAAATTAAATTCAGGCCCGCTAGAAGAGAAGTAACTACTGCTCTTAACTGTTGAGCCACCCAGCCCCAAATACTTCCTCAAGAATTTGGTGTGTCCTGATAAAGTAACTGCTCAGGACTGTCTCTGAGAGTCCCACTGTTCTTAAAATTCTGTCTGTCTGTCTGTCTATCTATATTTTTTTTTGAGACAAGGTCTCACTATGTAGCTCTCTGTCCAGGGACATAAGTACTGTCTGAAGGAGAACACATCACTGGGTCACAACAACCGAAGCTCAGGGGTGTAGCAAAGTCCAGGTCTCATCTCTAGACTGCCCTCTGAACTCTTCTAGGCAGCCCAGACTCTCCTCCCACCTGCCCTTCCCTGTCTCATCTCCAGGTAGAGGTAAGGATGGGCTGTGACTCAGGCCTTGGAAGGTCTTTCTGACAGTGGGCTTATCTTCTTGGCAGGCAGCAAACAGAAAGGCCCCATGCTGAGCAGCAGCCTGATGCACTCGGAGTCGGAGCTGGACAGCGATGATGCCATCTTCACATGGCCAGACCGGGAGAAAGGCAAGCTCCTGCATGGTCAGAATGGATCGGTGCCAAATGGGCAAACGCCATTGAAGACCAGGAGCCCACGGGAGGAGATCTTATAGTTCCTTGGTCTGTCATATCAAATGGGGCCTCAGTGCCTGGGGCCAGAGCACCTCTAGGCTGGTTCCTGACCTTCTGGGTCTGAGGGCAGCTGCTCTCCCAGCATGTGCTGGTCACTCCATCCCAACAGCCCCCTTCAGAACTGCTGGTACTTGAATCCACAGATACTTTATAGAAATCCCTGAATGAAGCTGTGAATGGAAGAGGTTTCCTCTATAACCCTATGTGGTAGGCCCCCCCTCAAATATCCTCATCTCAGGGCCTTTTTGCACACACCTCCCTGCCCCCTGCCTGAGAGCAGTGCAGCTGAGCCCAGAACCGAGTGCCACCAGCCTAGCCCTCGGCATATTCTGTTTCTCTGGGATGGTGTGCCCTGCCTTCCCCAGGCCGAGAGAAATCCCTGCCCACTACTGATGCTGCCTGGCCCCTCAGCTGGAGAGCTGGCTTGTGTACTGACTGTATCAGGGATGTAGGGGCTGCTGGGGACGACCAGCACCTGCTTCCAGGCTCAGGCCACCCCTCATTCTCCCAGAGGAGATAGCCACAGATAGATTGGAACTCTGTGGCATTCGAGTGCATGTGTGTGACTGCCCCACTGTGATCCCTTCCATGTCCCTCCACCCATGTCATTTTCTGTGTCCTTTGCACGTGTGAGTGCTTGAGTGTATGTGTACCTGTTCCTTATAGGTCTCTTGGCTGCTCTCAAAGCAACTCTAACTTGGAGACTTTCAGCTCCTTGAAAGACTGTTAATCCCTCTGGCCCTGTCACCAGTTTCTCAGCCATGGTGTCGGGCAGTTGAGGAATCAGAGTTTCAGGGAGAGTGACTTTTTAAAAAGGACTTACAATTTCTACTACTGCACTATCTGTTGTGAGATAATTAAACATGCTATTTAATTGTGAGTCTGGCTACTAGGTTGTGCTATTTCATGCTACATCCATGACCTGCACTGCGGGGCCCATCAGTGGTATAGACCTGCCTCAGCACATTGGCTGGTGGTACAGGGCTCCAGCCTACCATGGTAGGTGGGCTTGTGCTATGATGCTGGCTGTCCATAGATGCTCTTTGATTTTGACCTTTTGTTACACAAAAATGACTTCTGTCCACCTGTCACCAAGCTGAGTCCTAAGGTCCAGGATGTATTAAGAATTTTGGGGCAATATTGTTCCTTTTTGAGTTCCCAGCATGAACCAAATGAATGTATCCATCGTCATATAGCCCAGTCCTACCACAGAGGCTGGGATGCACGTCTCAGTGTATCACAACTGACAGTGACTCTAGCCAATACCATCTGAGAACAGCCATGGCACAAAAGGCTGACAAGCTAACAGCTGAGTGTGAACAGGGAAAGGTGAACATCTGGTTATCACTCCTGAGTACCTACTGGGTGTCAACAAATAATTCCTTTAAAAAAAAAAAAGATTTATTACATATACATATAGTGTTCTGCCTGTATGTATCCCTGCAGGCCAGATGAGGGCATCAGATCTCATTACAGATGGTTGCGAGTCACCATGTGGTTGCTGGGAATTGAACTCAGGACCTCTGGAAGAGCAGCCAGTGCTCTTAACCCCTGAGCCATCTCTCCAGTCCCAATAATCCCTTCTGTATGGAGTCTAAAGTGCTGGCTAAGAAGAGGTAAGCGTGGTTATGTAAGATCACTCTATAGGAGAATGTTCATACTTTTTACAGTTTAAGTCAGGTTGTTCCATGTTGTAAATATTTTGAGAAAACCCCTAAAATGTCAGGACAAGAATCTATAGCAACTTATACACCAGTCAAGGGAGATTATTTCAACCAACCAATCAGAAAGCAGGAACAGAACCAGGTGTAGTGGTGACATGCCTATAATCCCATCATTCAAAGGGCTAAGGTAAAAGTGCCATGAGTTTGAGGCCAGGCTTGGGCACACAGAGAGACCTCGCTTCAAAAAGAAATGAATTGGAAAAGATGGCTCAGTATTAAAAAGCACTTGCCGCTCTTGCAGAGGACTGGAGTTCAGATCCCAGCAACCACACTGGGTGGCTTACCTATGACTCCAACTCCAAAGGGATCTTCTGGTATCCACACACACACCTTTAAAACCAAACACACAAACAAAGCAGGACTGAGGTGGACTACAGGAGCGTAGGCAACAATTATCACCAGAGCAGGTAGGATGGCTCAGCACTGGCAAGGATGAAGCAGAAGGATTGCTCTGAGTATGAGGCCAGCCTAAACTATATGGTGAATTTCAGGCCTGCCTTAAAGTGAGGTGTGTCCTACACTCCTGATCATCCCTCCCCCATACCACCATTAATAATGGTAAATTTCCACTTACAGGAGACACTTAAAATATATCAAAGATTGAAAATATAAGAATATAAAATATTTTGTTTCCAATTAATAAAATCACTACCACTTCCTTTCTCCTAAGGGGAGTTATTACCAACAAACTAAAACCAAAGAATCAAGATTTCCCCAAATACAGAGAATCTGTGAGACTGATGGCAATGGTTAATTAGCATACCTTGAAGGTGGTGTGGTGGTCTGTAATGTCTTTAACTCCCTCCTCCCAGAGCTGCTGCTTCCTGAAAGTCCATCTCCTAATAGTTCTGGGATAGTAGTCAACGGCAACTGAGAGATGCCTGCCTGGAGGCCATGACCTTCCCCTCCCCTTAAGCTACTGACAGGAGCAGCATAGAGCTTGGCTTTGGTCTTTTTCCAAAAGACCACCAGATGACAGCTGTGGGTACAGCTGCTCATTCAAATACCATGAATTTGACAGCAAGTAAACACAATCCATACCAGCAATGTAAAGCAACAGGGAGAGATGGCTTCAGAAGTTAAGAGCACTGACTGATCTTTCAAAGGACCCAGGTTTGATTTCTAGCACCCACATGGTGACTCACAACTGTTTCACTCTAGTTCCAGAAGCTCTAGTGCCACTGTCTAACTTCCTCTGGTACCAGGCACACACACCCCTATATATTAAACATGATATATTTGCTGGATGTGGTGGCACACCCCTAAAAAACTAATATGAATAAAATTTAGCAAATGGAAACAACTCATAGTAATATGTGAAAATATAAATGAGTTATACACACACACACACACACACACACACACACACACACACACACACACA
>CABHPH010137499.1:17331-35306 GCA_902168325.1 Peromyscus nudipes
CACACACACACACACACACACACACACACACACACACACACACACACCCCTACCTGATTTTAATAAATATTCTCAAGGATAAGAAAAGCCTCAAAAGCAGGAGGGTCAGAAGTTCAAGGTCATCCTTAGCTACATACCAATATCAAGGCCAGTCTAAGAGAGGGGAGACTTCTCTTGGAGAAATGGTCAAAGAGTACATTTAGATAGAGAGTGTAACCACTGAGAAAATGGTACTCAGAAATAGTCAATACTATGAAAAGAACAAACCCAGTAACATTTATTAGCATTCTGGAAGCCAAACTGCAATACAGTAAGTGTAGACAAGACCAAAGGAGTAGAAGTGTATAACTCTTAATAGGAAGGTTAAGGTACATTAAACCAACAGGAGTAAACAAGTGTGCTTAGTCAGCAAGCTGGGAGCACTGGAGTATATATCTCTGTAATCCCATGACAGCAGGAACAGGGCAATCATGAGTTCCAGGACAGCTTAACTGTGGCAAGCTCTTCTTTTAAACATAAATGAATAGCTAGAGAGATGGCTCAGTGTTAAAGGCTAGGTTCTTAAGCAAAAAGATAAAAATGAAGTTAAAAATAGAATGTATTATTTAAAAAAATATTTCATCTGTATTTGTATAAACCTGCACGAGCCTATGTACCACCTGTGTGCAGGAGCCAATGAAGACCAGAAGAAGCCACTGGATCCCGGGAGCTGGAGTTACAGGTGGTTGAGACACCATGTAGATGCTAGATCCTGAAGCTGGGTCCTCTGCAAGAGCAGGAGGTGCTCTTGACAGCCTGAGCCCTCTTTCTCCAGCCCCTGTATTATTAATTTTAAATAGGCAGAGGAGGGGCAGGTGAGAAAGTTCAAGCTAAATCCCTGAACCCAACAGAAATTATGGTGGAGAGACACGCAATGGCGTCAAGTTGTTCTCCGTATGTCCTGAGACAAGCATCGTGCCCCTGCCCCAATCTTAGGAGCCTTGGTCCTGCAACTCCAGCTAGGGGTGCTGAAGGAATGAGGAAAGACAGACTGTGTACAGTGAAGCTGTGATGGGCGGGGTGGGGTCTAACCATTACTGCTGAACCTGGAACCTCATTATGTACAAGGAGAGGAGTTAGCTATTCTCAGTAGGAGGTCTCTGCAGGCGAATGTTCTCAGGCATCTGGGAGGAAGAAGCTGCAGTGTGTCTTTCCTCACACTGATCAATCATCCATACTGAGTCTTGAGAAAAGTTCTGTCAGATCTCTGAGGCTGGCCCATATAGGTTAATAGCTTTGACATTGGTCTTGGGAGTCCTTGACTAGCCACACCGTATCAAAATATACATTCCTCTAGGATTTCACTCACTCAGGGCTTGCTCTGCTTGCCACACCACCACCCCACATACAATAATAAAAAATTTAAACACAAGAAAATTTGTTACTCAATAAAAAAACGAAACAAAAAGTCCCCCAAAGCACAGTTAAGTGTGTGCCGGTTTGAATGAGAATGGTTCCATAGACGTATGTACTTAAGTACTTGGTCCCCAGTTGGTGGGACTGTTTGGGATGGATTAGGAGTGTGGCCTTGCAGGAGGAGGTGTGTCGCTGGGGGTGGGCGCTGAGGTTTCAAATGCTCACACTATTCTCAGTCTCTCTCTCTGCTTCGTGCTTGTGGGTCGGATGTGAACTCTGAGCTACTGCTTCAGCACCACGCTGCTAGCCATGCTCCTCACTAATGATGGGCATGGACTCACCCTCTGAAACTATTGCTCATGGTGTCTTCTCATAGCCACAGAAAAGTAATCAAGACAAAGCAGAACACGGGCAAGAGCAGCAGTTCTACTGGCAGCCCTTAGAGCAAACCTAAGTGTGCAGACACAAGGGTTCGGACTCACACTTCCCTCCTCACTGCTTGCTTCTTCGGTGTGCGGAGACAACTGTGTCTAAGCAGGCAGATGCCAGAGCAGAAGTGGTGCAGTGGACAGGGGAGCTGAGTGAAGACTGACTTTACTGTCTAGTGCTGGTTGCACCACAGCACAAGTCAAGTTGAATACTTGATTCTGAGATGCAGAAATGATCTGCAGATTACAATATTTTGCAGGACCCACAATATTGAACATAAGAAATCACATGTATTTGAAACCAAGCAATCTGTGTATATTATAAACAAATTTAAAAATCTGGGGTCAGGGACATAGCTTCATGGGTAAAGGTACTTGTGGCCAAGTCCAATGACTTGAGTTCTATCTTGAAACACACAGTGGAGGAGAGAACTTGTGGTGATATATTGGTATATATATTGTGGTGATATATTTATTGATAAAAAACTTGATGAGGATCAGAGGACAGAGCCAGCCACTAGATTAGACATAGAGATCATGTAGAGGTAGCACACAACTTTAATCCCAGCACTTGAGATCTCACACTTTTGCTTGGTAAGCACACACGCCTTTAATCCCAGGAAGTAATATGGCAGGGCAGAGAAAGGCGTGAGGAAACAGGAACTCACTCTTTTTAGGCTGACGACTTCGTAGAGTTAAGAACTAGTGGCTGGCTGTTCTGCTTCCCTGATCTTTCAGCATTCACCCCATATCTGGCTCTGGGTTATTAAAAGACCATCTCAGATTTAAACAAGAACTGACTCCACTACGTTGTCCTCTAGCCCCCAGACATGCATCATGGCACACAGACACAGAAACACATATCTACCTACCTACGTACCTACCTACCTTTGGGGCCAGTGAGATGACTCTGTAGGTAAAGGCACTTTTGCTGAGCACTTGAGTTCTTCACAGAACAAACATGGTAACAGGAGGGAACTGATTCCTTCAAGTTGTCCCCTGACCGCCACATGCATTTCTATTCTATGTGTAATCTCTGCACGCGCGCACGTGCATGCACACAAACATACAATGTTAAAAAAAAAAAACTAGTAAATAAAAATAAAGAAGGGCTGACAAGACAGCTGAACAGATAAAGGCACTTGCCACCAAGCCTGACAACCGGAGTTCAATTCCTTGAACCCACATGGTATGGACGGAGAAGTAACTCAAGCCAGATGTCTTCTGAGCTCCACACCACACTGTGGTGAGCGTGCACACATGAGATGGGTAAGGTGTTAAGAGCCATTTTACCTTTGAAAGCCAATCATGTGCCAAGGTCCAACAACTAAAGACGTTGTTACTATTTCCCGTCACAGAGAAAACTGAACAGAGGTTTTTCATTTATTTAGAACTCTAAATAAATGAAACAGAGACCATAACCAGAAAAACCCCAAAGCCTTCAACTCTCCAATAAGTTACAATGCCTCACAATTAAAAATACCTCAAGAACAGTGACAAAGTACCATAATGGACAACCCTAGTCTAGAGGAAGGTGGGGAGCATTGGTACTTCATTCACCATTTCCTGAGCTTTCAAGCGGCCACTATAAAGGATCTTTGTATTCACATGGGAACTCATTTGCAGAAACCTATTTTATGTTCCATTTTGGGGGAAAATAATTTTATGAACTTAGCAATGTCATAGGGCATACACAAATGGTCTATGGAGAATTTGGTAGAATACCAAGACACCTCTAGAGACTAAGAAAAAGAAAGCACTTTATTCCCACATCCCCAACGAGATCCTCATTCATACATGAGAGTAAATCCGATGTCAGATTCTTACCATCTCAAACACTTACAGCCTAGAAGAGGTCTGCCCGGAAGGAGGCATGTAATGTGATGCCACTTGGTATTTGTAGCTGTTGGGATTTCAATACAGTTAAAATTGACCTAAAAATGGAAACAACTCTTGACAGAAAGAAAGCAAGCCACGGGAAGCCTGCAGTAAAACCATGCATTAACTGGACTAAGTAGAAACCAAGGAACTTGGCTGAAAACTGTTTTTCACTTTTTTGGGTAATTTTACATCTCTTGGCTCATACAATAAGATCAAATAAAAATATATTTAAACTTCTTTAAAACCACAAAGAAAAAGAACTCACCCATCGAATACAAATATACTATTTTATTCTATGGGAATAGTTCTGTGGTTCCTGCAAAGGGAAAATCCAAAGACAGTTAAAGACCAAGGAACAGCAGGACAGGACAAGCTCAGGTTCTGTTTGTTGATATTTTTTTTTCTCACCCTCCTGGGGGGGAGGAGGGAGTGTGATTTTACACAATTTTAACAAAATAAAAAGTAAGTGATTTGATGCAACAAACAGCTACATTTATGAGGAATGACTGATGATCAACCAGTTTTAAATTAGTTCAGGGGTCTGAAGCCCCTGCACTAACATGCAGCTGAAGCCCTGACACAGTCATTGATCTGAGTAGTGGTTGTTCTCTTAAAAGATACATTTTTTTCTGGTATTTTATAACAATTTATCTACTAAGCTAAACAGTATTTGTTTCTCATACAACTATAGATGAGAAATGTTAGTGTTTACACAAATCATAACTGATACAGTGGGACTGGACACCTGGTGTTTCTGGATGGTTTATTGGTGACTTATCAGACAGGCCAACTGCCTTCCCTCCAATCAACAAGGTCTGGAAGGAAGCAGTTCCCATCACAAATGACAAACACAGATGGAATTAGCCATACAGACTGGGGCAGATTGACTTCTTTCACACAGTTCTTGGTAACAAAAAGGAAATTCATTACAGGCAGAGGACAGAACCACCAAGTACACAATGTCAAAAGGCCCATTTAAAATTGTTGTATTTAAGTGACTTACTTGTTTAAAAAACAAAACAAAACTTTTTACCCCCACCTAAAATATGGGACCACACTGAAGTCTTTCAAGGTGACGCACTGTAAGAAGCTTATGCTTTCTTTCAGCTCTGCTGTAAGCTCAAATTAACTTCAATTAAAGAAGCTCAGTAATTAGCCAACATTATTAAAAGCTTGATTCAAAATTTTGTAGGGAAGAAACTGAGACTGGAGAAGAGGGAGACAGTCTGATAATGTCACACACACCTATGCCTTGCAATCCTCGTAAGAACTAAGACAGCTAGAATCTGGAATAATGCTGTAAGAAGACCAGCTTATGGATATGTCAATCATCTTGTACTCTAACCCCAAAATCTCTAACTTCAAGTTCCTTGGGGTGATGAGGTCAACTTCCCAATGCTTTACATAGGAGCCTACTATGACCTTCCTTACCATAATTCAGACAGCTAATGTAATACTGTGTCTTTGTGGGATCACCCACGTTTGTCAGAATTGTGGAGACAGATTATCCCGTTTGAAATGACAAAGGCCTCCAGAAGCGGGTGCAAAGGACAAGAAGAGTCACTTGGGAACAGGAAAGTAAAACAATGGAAGAAGAGCTGCCACTGGGGAGAAACTGGAAACAAAAGGAGAACCTCCACTTCTGTGCACCACAGCTGAGGCCGAGACAGCAGCAATAAAGGCCTGTACCCAGAGAAGTGGGCTTTTAGTGGGCTTTCTACAAACACTTCAAAAGACCCAGGGTCTAATGGGCTCCACAGATTTTCTTGTGGAATATCATCCTTTTACCTTCAATCACCCACAGCTGAGAAGGTAAGACCCTAAATGAAAAGGGGCACACAAACAGCAGTGGAGGGCATTTCCCCGATGTGAGGGACCTTCAGTCACAGTACCAAAGGCTTCTATCCTTCACATAAGTGGGTTGGCAGTGTAAATCAATCAAGACCACTATCTTTTTACAAAAACATGAGTATTTTTATTGGATCTTCAAGGCTGAGTCCCAGTGTCCTCATCTGATGTCAGTCTCAGCTCTGTACTGATTTCTCTCCTGACTTTCATGGACAGCTTGCTCAAATAGCCTACTGCAGCCAGGGTCTCACTCCAAAGCTACCCCTTCTAACTAAGGTTACTATGGTAGAATTTTATACAACAGTTTTCCTTAAAAATATTCCATAATTTCTTATTCCCAAACAAAATAAGATTATGCACCACTCAGAAACTGGTTAGTCATTCAAAGATGTCTACGAACGTTCTCCCTGCCAATTCATTCACACTCCTCCTTTGGGCTTCATTTGCAGCCACATTGTGGCTCAGGAGCCCCGCCTGTTCTTCACGCCTCACAAGCAAGTCAAGAGGACTTGGACTAGACATCTTTACGACAGCTGAGTGCATTCACAGCTTGGTGCATACCAATGCGCATGAAAGTAGGAACCTTACTTCCATCTTAATCTGATAATTCAACATCCGAGTCTTCAGATTTGGCTTTGGCAAGTTCTTCATGTACCTCCCTCACCATGAGAATGCGCGTCAACATGGTGTCCAGGGTTCCAGGGTCTATTGGGAATGTGGAGTACCACATGGGGCTATTAGGAACACAGGAGCGCTCAGGCTGAAGGTAGAACACATCATTCCTCTGCTTCACACTTTCAGAACTACCCACAGGAGGGGGCAAACAAGACAAAAGAGAAAAAGGGAAATTGTGATCAGAACATAGGAAATACACATCATTCTTTCTTATATAATGGCTCTGATTTTCTCCAACACAACTCACTTAATAAATAACACAAAAACCACAGGGAGTAGGTAGGGACACAGGCATTCTCCTCCCAAGAGCAACTTATAACTGAACTGAAGTGGTAGACTTAATAAAGAGGAAGCAGAGCTGGGTGTTGTGGCAGACGCCTGTAGTCCCAGGACTTGAAGGTGGAGGAGTGAGGATTACAAGTTCAAAGTCCTCCTTAGCTATAAATCAAGTCTGAGGCCAGCTTGGGAACATGAGACCCTGCCTAAAAAAAGTGCCAGGCAGTGGTGGCGCACGCCTTTAATCCCAGCACTCAGGAGGCAGAGGCAGGTGGATCTCTGTGAGTTCAAGGCCAGCCTGGTCTACAGAGTGAGATCCAGGAAGCCAGGGCTGTTAGGCAGAGAAATCTTGTCTCTAAAAACAAAAATACAAACAAAAACAGAAGCACAAATCATGTACTTCATTTCAAATGCTGCTAGGAGTAAAGCATGTGGATTCATGAAAAATGAATCCTGAGGTCATTTGATGTCATTATTTCTTTGACCAAAAAAAGTACTCAGTATGAGACACACATTATAGTCAGGGATTCATTGAAAACTTTCAACTCTGGACTAAGACTGTATGGCTAAGCGTGACGGCATGTCTAGCATATGGATGGGTCTGGTCAGACTTCAGCTCTTTAAAATACAAAACTGCATTTCTTTAAAGCCTCCCCCTTTTAGGTTTACAAAAACCAACCTCAGAACTTGTTTTCTATACAAAAAATAAATCACTATAGGTTAGACACCACAACACTGGTTGAACAGAGATCAAATGAGGTATGATCTCTGTTTTCCAAGACATTTTTGGGAGAAAACCTCTGGAGAAGAGGGCTTGCTTCCTAGTTCCAAATCTAGGCAGACAGAAGGATGGAGAAAAAATGAAATCAGAGGCAGACCCAGTGTCATAGGCCAACTATGCTTCTAGTTTCCAAGGACTTGTGCTGGGCGATGAATGCACTGTACTCAGAACACAGAAAGACCCCTTACCATTTTGACAGGTAAAATTCATAAAGTCGAACAGGGCATCTCAGTGGGTTGTCAGTATTCTCTGCCATCTCCACACCCACTGGAGCCTCATCATCTTCATTTCGTTTCCTCTTGCCAATAGTTAGTTTATCTTGAGACAAAAGAACAATCAAATGTTTGTATATGAGAAATGTATAGTGAGCTCTGCCGCACAGCCAAGGATCCTGCACTCCTGCCCTTTATCATTTATTCAATAATACTCACTGGGCTCCTTGGTGCCAGGTGTTATTCAGAGTGTTGGTTTAGACTCTAAACACTGCGCTTGTCCTGGAACACTTACGTTCCCCGTTGAACAAAGAGGGGTCACGTGGCAAAAGGGACAGTGCTGGGGGTATGTCTTCCTTTGGAGCTTGCTCTGTTATTAGAATGGATTAGGCACATGGTTCCTAATAAACTACAGCAGAAAATAAGACAAGAAAAGGGTTCCATACATGTTTCTCCTCCAGTGTGATTAGGAAAAGTGGTCCTCTTTCTATTTGGACATATTTCTCCTCTGTGGCACCAGCACTGATCAGTTGCTGCACAAGTTCCCTCTCTGCGTGTACTCTAAGAATGGGTGTCATTTGACAGGCCAGGACTCTCTAGTGGCTGGGCTCCCAAGACAAGGCAGGGTGCAGGCATAGGAGGAGGCTGCTGCTTCTCATCTGTCCATGCAGTCCAAGCAGAGCTCTACTTGGTGGACTCAGGAGCCCAAGCCACTCCCGTGTTTGTGTGAGTGCACAACACTATATACACATTTGGAGGTCAGAAAACAACTCTGGAAAACGGATTCTTTCCTTCTACCTTTCATGGGCAGAGATCAAATTTAGGTAATCAGGGTTAAGCAACAACAAGTCTCACCTGCTGAGCCACCTTGCTGGACCTCCATTTTATTTTTTGAGACAGGCTTTCTCACTGACGTGCAGCTCAGCCATATGCTACACTGGCTGGCATAGGAGCTTCATCTCTGAAGCTGGGGTAACAAATATGCATTGCCACTTCTGGTTTTAAAAAGGTGCTGTGGAATCTTAATTCAGGTTCTTACACATGCACATTAGGCACTTTATACACTGAGCCATATCCCAACCCATTTTTCTTTTTTCTTTCTTCTTTCTTTCTTTCTTTCTTTCTTTCTTTCTTTCTTTCTTTCTTTCTTTCTTTCTTTCTTTCTTTCCTTCCTTCCTTCCTTCCTTCCTTCCTTCCTTCCTTCCTTTTCTTTTCTTTTCTTTCTTTTTTTCTTTTTTGGTTCTTGAGACAGGGTTTCTTTGTGGAATAGCCCTGGCTGTGCTGGAACTTGCTTTGTAGACCAGGCTAGCCTCAAACTTGGAGATCCACATGCCTCTGAATGCTGGAATTAAAGGTATGCACTACCATGCCTGGCCCCAACCCATTTTTTGAAGATTTATTTGTTTTTATTTAATGTGTGTGGTTATTTTGCTTGCATGTATATCTGTGTACTACCTGCATGCAGTGCCCACAGAGGCCAGAAGAGGGCATCAGACCACCCTGGAAGCAGAGTTATAATAATAGAACACAGGTCCTCTAAAAGATGACAGAGGCCCTTAAAGAGGAAATGAAAAACTCCCTTAAAGAGGAAATAAAAAAATTCCCTTAAAGAAATGGAAGAAAAAAACAAAAAATTGAAAGAAATCAAAGAAAGTCAAGAAAAAGTAATTAAACAGATGAAGGAAACAGTTCAAGATTTGAAAACTGAAATTGAGACAATAAAGAAGACACAAACTGAGTGAATGCTGGAAATAGAAATCCTGACTAAACGAAGAACTACAGATGCAAGCATAACCAATGGAATGCAAGAGATGGAACAGAGAATCTGTGACGATGAAGACACAATAGAGAAAATAGATTCTTCAGTCAAAGAAAACACTAAAGCCAAAAAAGTCGAAACACAAAACATCCAAGAAATTTGGGACACCATGAAAAGACCAAACCTAAGAATAATAGGGATAGAAGGAGAAGATTACCAACTCAAAAAGGCACAGAAAATATATCCAACAAAATCATAGGAGAAAACTTTCCTAACCTAAAGAAAGAAATACCTATGAAGATACAAGAAGCTTACATAATTACCAAATAGGCTGGATCCAAAAAAAAAAAAAAAAGTCACCTCGCCACATAATAATCAAAACACTAAACATACAGAACAAAGAAAAAAATATTAAGAGCCGCAAAGGAAAAAGGCCAAGTAACATATAAAGCAGACCCATCAGAATAACACCAGACTTCTCAATAGAGACTATGAAAGCTAGACGGTCCTGGACAAACGTTATGCAGACACTGAGACACCACGGATGCCAACCCAGACTATTATACCCAGCAAAACTCTGAGTCACCATAGACAGAGTAAACAAAATATTCTATGATAAAACTAGATTTAAACAATACCTATCCACAAATTCAGCCCTACAGAAAGCACTAGAAGGAAAAATCCAACCTAAGGAAGTTAAACACACCCATAAAAACTCAGGCAATAAATAATCCCACATCAACAAATACCAAAACAAAGAAAGGAAACACAACACTACTACAAAAAATTAACAGGAATTAACAATAACTGGTCATTAATATGCATCAATATCAATGGTCTCAACTCACCTATAAAAAGACACAGAAAACAGGATCCATCCTTCTGCTGCATACAAGAAACAAACCTAAACTTCAAAGACAGAAAATACCTCAGAGTAAAAGGCTGGGAAAAGGCTTTCCAATCAAATGGACCTAAGAAGCAACCTGGTGTAGCTATCCTAATATCTAATAAAACAGACTTCAAACTAAAATCAATCGAAAGAGATCGGGAAGGACATTACATATTTATCACAGGGAAAATCCACTAAGATGAAGTCTCAATTCTGAACATTTATGCTCCAAATACAAAGGCACCCACATTCATAAAAGAAACATTACTAAAGCTTAAATCTCACATCAAACCCCACACACTAGTAGTGGGAGATTTCAACACACCACTTTCACCAAAGGACAGATCTCCCAGACTGAAACAACAGAGAAATAAAGGACCTAACAGATGTTATGACTCAAGGAAGAAATAAAGAAAGAAATTAAAGATCTCCTAGAATTCAATGAAAGAGAAAGTACAACATACCCAAACTTATGGGAAAATATGAAAGCAGTGCTAAGAGGAAAATTTATAGCACTAAATGTCCACATAAAGAAGTTGGAGAAATCTCATACCAAAGACTTAACAGCACAACTGAAAGCTCTAGAACAAAAAGAAACAAACTCACCCAGGAGGAATAGATGCCAGGAAATAATCAAATTGAGGGCTGAAATCAATAAAATAGAAACAAAGAGAACAATACAAAGAATCAATGAAACAAAGAGTTGGTTCTTTGAAAAAAAAAAAAATATCAACAAGATAGACAAACCCCTAGCCAAATTAACCACAAGGCAAAAACAAAATCAGAAATGAAAAGGGAGACATAACAACAGACAACGAGGAAATCCAGAGAATCATCAGGTCATACTTCAAAAACCTGTACTCCACAAAATTGGAAAATCTAAAAGAAATGGACAATTTTCTGGATATATACCACATACCAAAGTTAAATCAAGACCAGATAAACTATTTAAATAGACCAATAACTCCTAAGGAAATAGAAACAGTCATTAAAAGTCTCCCAACCAAAAAAAGCACAGGACCAGATGGTTTCAGTGCAGAATTCTACCAGATTTTCAAAGAAGAGCTAATTCCAATACTCTTCAAATTGTTCCACACAATAGAAACAGAAGTAACATTAACAAACTCTTTTTATGGGGCTACAGTTATCCTGATTCCCAAACCACACAAAGATGCAACAAAGAAAGAAAATTACAGACCAATCTCCCTCATGAACATTGATGCAAAAATACTCAACAAAATATTGGCAAACCGAATCCAAGAACACATCAAAAAATTATCCACCATCACCAAGTAGGTTTCATCCCAGGGGATGCAAGGGTGGTTCAACATATGAAAATCTGTCAATGCAATACACCATATAAACAAACTGAAAGAAAAAAATGCATAGGCTTAAAAAAGAAAAGAAAATGGGTGTAGACAGTCATAAAAAATAGTTTATGAATAATAAGATAAAGTCTTTAAAGAGAGAATAAAGTAATATTAAAAAAAATAAGCCACATAAAGATGGAAAATATACAGAGTCCAGATCCTATTTGGTGTCTTGTTGACTTTGAATTTTTTGATTGCTGATGAGTGAGCAACAGCTGCTGAGAGACACTGGATTGTGACAGACACTGCTGAATTAAACCGGCCTAGATAGTTTAGGAATGCCTTAACTTTAAAATGGAAGTCAGAAAATGTATTGCTTTGGGAAAGAGGTTATATTTTTGTTTCCACAGAAAATGAAAGGCTGTGGATTCATTCAAGGTTGATAGAGATCAGGTTTGATCGGGGAAAACCCCTGAAAATCCTGGCTACAGACATAAAGAAATAAACCTAAACCTAAAAAAACTATAGTACGGGTGTGTTGTATATTTTACCTGCTCAGACATAAAACAAACAAAAAAAAATCATCTTTAGCTAGCTTGTGTACAACATGCAGTCCATACTTGTGTTAATGCAGATATGTATGCTACCTTTGAAAGTTTGTGTGTTTTCAGAGCAAGGGGATCAGACACCAATGAAAACGGTGCCTGAGGTGATCCAGCCTCTCAGAGTGCCTCTGTTACAGCTTCCTCAGAGTTCCACATCAGAACAGCTTCAAGGCTGCTGGATGAGATGGTCCAGCCTCACAGATTATTGTAGCCAGTACTACAGATAAGCTGTGTGCTTTCCCATTGCACAGAGACTGGACAACAATGGTATGGTATGGCTAGTTTTCCCAGGACCTGACAATTATTTCAATTTTCTCAGGTTCCCTAAAGATGTCACCACCCACAGACAGCAGGAAGCAGTACAAAAACCAAGACACCCACATTCCCAAGAGGTGGGGTGGGAGATTTTTAGTTGTTCGATGGGTTATGGATGTTTTTCATCATTTAGTTGGGGTTCATTACACATTGTTACTGGATATGGTCAGGGAGAAAGCTAAACAAAGGAGATTAGATTCAAGAGTCTCTTTCTAAAAGGAAAAAGGGGATACAGTATAGAAATGATGGGATAAAAGGGTGGATTGTTGAGTCTTCTTCTGAAAAACCACTAGCTTCAAATATTTTACAATGATATCGAATTTTGTATATTGATACAAATTTAAGGTTATTTTTGTTAAAACATACTGTACATATGTTTCCACTCTACTCTTGTTTAAGGTATTATACCTACCCAGCTCATTTCAGAATGTAATGCAAATTTCTAGTACTTGAAAGTTGTTATTACAAACTATTTAGGATAATAAAAAAATGCAGGTTAGTAGTTGTAGTCATGTTATAAGTATGTTTTCAAGGTCAAACAGACATATATTTTAGACAGATGGTCTTCAAAAACTTTAATAACCTACAGAATATAGCATTTAAGATGTTTTAATAACCTGAGGCTTTTCATGACAGTTACACATATCTACTTTTGGCAGCACCAACTTACTTCAAAAAAGATGAAGGGCATTGAAGAACCTCCATATGGAGTTTGCTTTCTTTATTGCAAAAGCTAGCTATTTGGGCAAGAAACTGACCTTGCCTCGACTACTAACAGTATGCTGTCCAAACTGGACAAGCTGGACACAAAATAACGCAACTGCCGAACTTTGCCAAGACAAGGCAGGCCAGTCCTTCAAAATTCCTGCTTCACAGAAAAGTCTGCCAGATATTTTAGGCCCACAGGCTGAAGATAGATGTCCTAATGTTACAGAGGAAGTTTGGGGTGATTGTCCAGGCAGCCCCTGGTGTTTCTGGTGTTTCTTAGTTTGGGAAATTGCTTGTTTTACACTTCCTGTAATATTATATCTTGGATGGAGTTAAAGACTAGACAGTTAAAGTTACAGATTTCCTTAGTTATGATAGAAGATAAATTAGGTACAAAACTTTGGACTCATCAAGATAGGATTAGTAATAGAATATTTTGTCCAAATATACCAAATACACCAAATACAAATGTTCTGGACATTGTAAATGTAATTCTTAACTGATAATTGTTCTTATTATTTATAGTTTTAGTATGTTAGAGCAAACCTTTCCTTTTTATTTAGACAAAAAGAGGAAAATGTTGCAGAATATTCTTTTACACTGTGTGAAGATGTGCCAGTGTGATTGGTTTAATAAAAAGCTGAATGGTCATTAGCTAGGCAAGAAAAGGTTAGGTGGACTTCTGGGAACAGAGAGGACTTGGAGAATAAGAAAGGTGGAGTCTCTGGCCAAATGTGGAGGAAACAGGACGGGCTGTACAGAATAAAGATAACCAATCCTTGCTGGGCGGTGGTGGTGCATGCCTTTAATCCCTGCACTCGGGAGGCAGAGGCAGGCGGATCTTTGTGATTTCGAGGGCAGCCTGGTCTACAGAGCAAGATCCAGGAAAGGCGCAAGGCTACACAGAGAAACCCTGTCTCGAAAAACCAAAAAAGATAATCAATCCATGTAAAAAAAAAAAAACAAACTAAAAAATATGGGTTAATTTGTTCTAAGAATTAGTTAGGAACAAGCCTAAGCTAAGGCTGGGCTTTCATAATTAATAATAAGTCTCCATGTCATTATTTGTGAGCTGGCAGCCAAAAGGAAAGTCCAACTACAGCATCTAGTGCTCAAAACCACTGAGCCATCCCTTGAGGCTCCCCCAGCCCATATTTATAGTCACTCTTGACAAATGATTTAGGGTGTTTTTCTCTCCAGCTTTAATAACCTGCATTACTGCTTTAAAACAAATTCACTCCAGCTTCCAACACAGAAATGCCTTGCAAGTAACTTACAAGAGAAGTTAAACTTATTATCAACATTGTCAAGCACCCAATCAAAAGTGGCGATATTAACTGACTGCCTCTCACTCATCCAATGAGTATCAACTACAATACAAAACAGACCTTCATGAGAAACAAAGAGCCTGCAATCCCAGCCCTCAGGAAGCTGAGCAAAGTGTGTTGCTTCAGGCCTGAGGGCAGCTTGGGAAATACAACTGAGTTCTAGGCCAGCCTGGGATAGAAATTGAGATGCTGTGTCAAAAAAAAACAAAAAACAAAAACAAAAACAAAACTACAAAGCAGATCACATAAGCATCAAGCTAAAGTCAAGAGACAGACACCAGGTGAAAAGGCAAGATGATCTTAATATTTTTTAAAGCTAAAAGACAGCAGAAAACAAGCTAATTTGGATAGAGTGCATATAACAATCATTCATAGATTTTAGGTTCAGAAAATTAAAGTTTTCACATTTCAAGTATGTATGTTATTCGTAAAAATAGTAACTCAATTTGGAGAACTTAATATTGATAAAAATTAAGAAATGTCTCTGTGTATATATGTGATGTATGAGCATGATGGCTTACAGCTGTAATGCCAAAACTCAAGAAAGCTGGTTCAAGAGGATTACGAGGTCAAGGACAGCCTGAGCTATTACATAGTAAGACAAGGTTCAAAACACCCAAAACCAAACACAGGAAGTTTAATTTCTAGTTGCAGAATAGCATTATTTTTCAGACATTAAAGACAAAGAGTCACTTAGTCTGTTTTTGAAACACATGATCATAATCTACTTACTGAAAATGCCATTGCTGATGCAAACCTACCAGAGATAAAAGCAGTCTACTTTAGGCCAGCTTCTAAGTTCCTTGAGAGTTTTAGAACTGACTAAAAGAAGCTAATTAAAACAGGATGCTCTAGTCAAAAACAAAACCCAACAAATTAAAAGCTAAGCAAGTTTCCTTTACCTGGCAATTGCTGTAAATCAGTGACCTCTTTTCTGATATGTTTTACATGTAGGTTACTTGGGATCTACCCAATTAAATCAAGGGGCTCTACCCAGTTAAATAAAATTTCTAACTCAAAGACAATAAAAGTACAATGAGGAAGAGTCCTCTCATTTTGAGAGCTTATAATCTACTTGAAAACAGAGAAAAATATTCAAACATTAAAAGCAAGTTGCAGTATGCCCTCCAGGTATAGAATGAACTCCTGACCCTCTGCAATAACTGTCTTAGCACTTCAAACAGAAACACACCTGGCTCTGACTCTTGCTTCTGTAAAGGTGGGAAGAACCTCAGATATGTCATCTTGGTGCTGTACTTCAGAGTCCTGGTCCGTCTCATCACATGGGCAAAGGAAAGCTTCAAATGCTCAGTAACATTCTTTAGTTGAAAGTATTTGGTATTGAAAAACAGGAGGGTGTTTAACAGGACAATTGGCGAATAAGCACCCAGCTGTTTGCACTCCCACAGATGCTCTTCTTCAATGCGAGAGAACATGTAACCTAGACAGGATGGGAAGAAGACAGTATTGTGTGATGTCTCAAATTCCACAGAATGAATAGAGAAGAGAATAACTGATCATTGCTCTCTCCCACTTCTTCTTTATACAGGCAAAGAGAAGCAGCACCAAGAAGAGGGCAGAGGACTCCAACTAGACAGACCTAAGCACTGTCCTATAAACAGTGTTTACCTTTCCTGAAAAGGCCACGTATTCTGAACAACTTTTTGTTGCAGAAAGCAAAGAGCCAGAGACAGTTTTATGTATAAACATATTCCAATTTCACGCAATTTCCCTACCACAAAATATTTTCTGTAAAGTTTACAACCATTTAAAAATGCAAAAACAGGGGTTGGGGATTTAGCTCAGGGAACCTAGGCAAGCACAAGGCCCTGGGTTCGGTCCTCAGCTCTGGGGAAAATAAAAATGCAAAAACATTTTTAGCTTAGACTATAGAACCAAGACACAGGCCAGATTTGATCCATGGGAAGTTAACCAGTTCCTGCCCAGACCATCAAACTTACCATTAGCCAGTTCCATGTGTTTGGCCACAGTCACTGGGGAACAGGTGGGCCCCTCCCTCCCTCTCATCCTTAACTTGCATTAGCAGCCATGCTCCTTGGGACTGATGGGAATATATATGAGAAGCAAGGTCTCAAGGAACTGTACTGTGCTTTGTTCTCCATGCCCCTTAAATTCAGGTCTAACCCAACGCTCTTTCGTCAATCCTCTCCACTGCTGCTTCCGTATTCTAGTTTTGGGAAATGAAACATGAACATGACTTTACTACTTCCAAATCTATGTTGTGAGCCTCCTCTCTATTAAGTTCATCAAACCATCATGGGGCTCAGAATGCTTCAAAGGTAGGTGCTCCAGAGCTCAACACAAAGGACACAGTAGTTATTACACTAACTTCTCCTGTCACAGCCTGAGAGCCTGAGTGAATCACAGACTTCTCTAATGACACCAGATTAAAGAATTCACGGATAAGAACAAGTACAGATATTTAGCACACACTGACGAAGATCATCTGTACATGGGTAAACCAGTAGCAACTAGCATGCACCTTTACTGACATTACCAGACAAAACACTTCTTGAAACGTAAGTATAACTGAAAGTAACTTTTTTCAGTTGTTAGTACCTCTATGTAAACTGTATGTTAGTTTTATACAGTTACTGTTCAGTTCATTTTACTAAAATGCTTACCAATAACTCCAAGACTTTCTCCTCAAAAGCTCAACTGTATTACATCAGGACAGACAGATTATATTGTAATATATGAAAATATTTTAAAAAGCAATTTTAAAAAATATATCATAAAAATAATTAAAAACAATTCCCTTACCATTAGGAAGTATTGTAGGCTCCCATATTTTCAAAAGTTTGGTAAGTTCAATCATAAATCTGGAATAGGGCTCCGTAAAAATGTTATCTATTCTACCATTTTCAAACAGGTACTAAAAGATAAAAGAGTAACACATACTGGTATAAAGAAAGCTCAAGATTAGAAAACATCATAAGAAATGGTTTCCCTTAATGTCTGCCTTTGTAATCCTGTCCATCCTACACAGCTTCTAAGCACTTTACTGTAGGTTAAAATACCAGGATTCAAGTCCAAAGCTCTTACATGGAAACTGGCCACTGTTCTTGGCACTGACTTTACAAAGTAAAGTTCTTTATAAAAAGTGTGGGTGGTACAGAATAAACACTAAAAACAAGAATCTGGAGCAGCAGGTAAGAGTACCTACTGCTCTTGCAGTGGACCCAGATTCTGTTCCCAGAACCCACACAGCAGTTTGCAATCATCCAATGCCTTCAGATCTCTGTGGGCTCATGCACAAACACAGAGCACATACACACACTCAGGTGCACACAAATACATATAAAACAAATACACATAAATAAGTACATTTTTCAAATAAGAACCCTTTACTCTGTTGATGAAACTGATCAATGCAGCCGGGCGGTGGTGGCGCACACCTTTAATCCCAGCACTCGGGAGGCAGAGGCAAGCGGATCTCTGTGAGTTCGAGGCCAGCCTGGGCTACCAAGCGAGTTCCAGGAAAGGCGCAAAGCTATGCAGAGAAACCCTGTCTCGAAAAAAAAAAAAAAAAAAAAAAAAAAAA
>CABHPH010137500.1:0-13849 GCA_902168325.1 Peromyscus nudipes
TGTATAGAGAGGTTAAGACATGTGGGTTTCCAGGGCTCTCTGCCCAAGCCAGTCTAGTAATTGTGAGCTCTAGGTTCAGTGAGAGACCTTGCCTCAAAAATAATGTGGAGAGTGATAAAGGAGAACATCCCTGACAACTAGCTTTCTACAACCAAATCTACAATATGAAGTGACCTCGGGCCTGCACACATGTAAGCAAAGGTGAGCGCACACATGTGCACACGTAATGCATATACTGCATGCGAAACAATTTTATAAACATAATAATAATCAATTGTCTGATAAATGCTGCTCCTTTGAACTATTTATTTTAGTAAGCAGAATGGTTTTCATCCTGCCTTCTCCTGCAAAGTGGAGAGGCGGGTTTTACATGAGCATCAAAGAATAACTGTAGGTTCTGGAGGCAGAGTGGAGAAATTACCCACGCTCAGTGGATTCAGTAGCAAGTGGGGACCTCTTTTCACTTATTTGCTGAAATTGCCCTAATAAACCCTCCTCTAGAGAGCAGGAGCCAATTACATTAATGTGGGAGAGGAGCAATAATATATTCGTGTCATGGGAAACATCCACTGGAGCCGGGGGTGCAAACAGGGGTGACCATGTTCAAATAATAGTCACTGACTGACAGGTACTGTGGCATCTGTCATTTCTGTTCTGTGATCTCGACTTTCAACCTCTGTGAGAAGATGTTTAGTGAGCTTGTAAGGCATCACATTTACTTGTCTTCAACTCTAGTTTGTCTCTAAATTAGAAATAAATCAAACAAAGTATATGCTAGTAAATTATCTCTGGAAATTGATGCTAACAGGGTCTTTTCTACTTTTCATTAAAAATATAAAATAAAAAGAATTTCAAGTCTAATTTTGTTGCTAGTTTTCTACATATTAGAGCTCTTACTCATTATTAACAGTTCTTGAACAATAAAGCAGAGGCAATCACACAAGACTACATAAAATGCAATTTCAGTAGTTCAATAGAAGTGTTTCTGAAAATTGTTGCAGGCATTTTCTGCAGATTGCCAGCAACTGGAAATGCTTTTCAAACACTAACATTTTGCAAAACCTGAAAATTTATGTGATGCTTATTGGGTAAGAAAGACTCCATAAACACCAACAATGAAACTCACACTGTGTCAAAGGTCACCACTGTATGGTCTGCCTTGTCTGAGGTCACTAAAGTGGCACATGCCTGTTGCCGAACACTGTGTCAACCTAGCATCTTTCTCCGTTATTTATTTCCCGGCTCTGTCGTCGCCTCCCCTTCCTCTGGCCACATGTAGGTTTACAAAGTCGTCAGTTCTTTCATTAGTTCATTTCTTCATACAACAAAAATAATTTGCCGTGGGTCAGCCCACTGTGCCTGAATGCATTATTCATAAAATGAAGTGTTTGTCATCTTGAAATTTGTAGTCCGGCCTGTTCACATTCATTAATTAAAAAACAGCTGGAGTGGTTTTTCCAGTGCCTACCCTAATCTATGTATGGGCTGGAGCAAACTATGTGCTGTTTCTGTAAAGATTCAGGAAAAAAAATGTGTAATTCTTTTTCTTTTTGTTCTTCTTTCTTTTTTTTTTCTGGTTTTTCAAGACAGGGTTTTTTTCTGGGCAGCTTCAGAGCCTGTCCTAAAACTCGCTCTGTAGATCAGGCTGGCTTCAAGCTCACAGAGACTTGCCTGCCTCTGCCTCCCGAGTGCTGAGACTAAAAGCATATGCCGCCACCACCACTGCCGTCTGGTTTCAATTCTTTTTCTTTAAAGTTTATCTTCTGCAAATGATTGGGACCATGGTAGGAGGCACACCCATTTGGCAAAACACATTATCGGTTCCCCCCAAAGATCAGGTTGCCACTAAAGGTTTTCTTTTCAATTGATTTGGGGAAGAGATTACATAAATGAGTCATTAAGTGCTAGATGCACTGCAACCTTTTTCTGAAGTCAGTCTTGAGAGATCATTTGTCAACTCTTAATTCAACCAAATACTGAGCAAATTTGATTCTTCTCAGATCTCTATTCCTCAGTAGGACATTTTCTATAAGGCTTGGAATAAATCTGAAATCACGTGAGGGGTTAGCCTGGTAGGTCAACCCTACCTAATTCCTCAAACATTGTGATAACCTCTATGAGTATCAAGGAAGAACAAGAGCCTGGGAGTCATATAGCCTAAAATTCTGGTATTTACAAGCCTGGCTTAACACTTAGATATTTTTTTTTCTGTAAAATGGTAGAAAAGAATGCACCAGGCATTGGAGTGAAAATGAAATATTTCATAAAGTGCAGCTCACTCCATACTTGTAAATATCCCATTAATGTCTGTTCTCTATGCTTTTTCTCCATGTGTTACTTTGCTCTGCTACAGTTAGATGAGTCTAACTTTCCTTAGAATTATCATATCTGATACTTATAAAACACATATTAGAGAGCAGATTTTAATAAAAGACAAATGCAGTGATGCATAGGCAGAAATGGTGGTTATCAGTTTTCAATATGTCACATCGAGGGGTGATTCACATGAGGCTATCTGCTGTCAATCTAATCCAAAGTTCAGTGACCTGCAGCAGGTATGCCAGACGGTAGTCTGATGAGCCAAGGTGCCGGGCACACTGCCATTCCCCAGGTGGAGAAAAGTCCAGACGAATTGCCAGGCCTTGGCAGAGTGAGTCGTGAGATTATATTAACGGCTCCTGCTCCTTCTATATACAACTGTCCTTACAGAGCAGTGGGAAACCCTGCCAAGGAAAAGCTGGAGTTGTGCTTAGTCAGACCCAAGACTAAGGGCAGAGTGTCATCCTCCTGGTCACAGGACTGGGAATGCTAGTGTCCTATATGGCATGCATCTTCTTCCTCTTCCATCACAGAACCCAGGTTTGTGTGGGTATTTGCCTTATTTATCATAGGCAGCACTCAGGGGAGGGTCCCAGGATGAGCCTGCATCAGTCTATCAAGATCAAAGCTGAGCTCTTGCTTGCTGAATGGGAACCAGAAATACAACTCCGATTCTCCCCGGTAGCCTAGTTTCATAAGGGAAATGCTCTTGGGATGAAGCCAATAGAACAGAAATACAAAACTGAGATAGGGAGAGAAATTAAGGACTATCAGCGATGACGTCATTGAACCAGTGAAACAGCTCTACTCATATCTGATGTCCTAGTCCTTCAGTGCCCTTTCTCGCCACTTCACCATGTAACCAATCAAGTTTCCAGCTACTTGAAGCCAAAGATACATTCCCAATATTTAGTTTACCTGTCATTTTTATTTACTGTCATGCTTTAACACATCACCATAAACACTGTGGCTTCAAACACACAAATTTACTCTTTCACAGCTCTGGAGAGCTGAAGCCTGAAATCTGGAGAAGAGCCTTGAGCAGCTTTCATGGGCTGCTTGCCTTCCTTATTTTGTGGCCCTAGATCACTCCTGTGTCTGTTTCTCTCTTCACACACCCTTCAGTCGCTGATTCTCCTGCCTCCTTCTTACTAGGACCTTTGGTGTTTGTGTTGAGAGCCCAAGATAACCCAGAGAATCCTTCACTTCAAGAGCCCTACTTCTTCAGCCATGCCTGTGAAATCCCATTTGCTCTGTAAGGTGATCCAGTCTCACATCCTGAGGATGAGGACGGGGATTCTCTAGGATGGCCATCATTTTGAGGTCTGCATCTGTTGAGCATAGTCACATGGGTATGTTCCCAAGCAAGAGCCTTAACACTGAGCACCAAATGGAAGCTATAGGCACACAGACAGGATTCTCAAGCCTATCTTCTGGTTGGGTTGTTCAGTTGGAAAGGACTGTCTTTCATCACAGATACTGCAGACAATGTCCCTGCAACACTAGATATTATAAAGAAACAAAAGGTAAGCAATCTCTATTTTGGTCCTATGGTTTTTAAATGACTCTAAAATCTTTTTTTTTTTTTTTTTTGTAATTCTGTTTTTCTCAAGATAGGAAGGCATAACTGAGAAAATGCTTCGGAAATCAGAGTGGTGTGAAACATGCCTGCTTAAAATAGTTAGAAATGAATTCACTTCATAATCTTCTTCTTTGTTCCCTTCTTTAATCCAAAAAGTTAAAGAACAAGGAGGACCACAAGAAAGTACATATCACCTATAATGTGACTGCTTCTAAAATAGCCTGTTTTTTTTTTTTTATGAACCATTCCACACTTAAGAGGCATTACTTTGTCTGCAGCACAGAAAAAGACCAAGAGAAGATCGCCAGCTAAAGTGACAGACTATCAGTTGTGACGGGGTGTCCAGTCATAGGCATGCTGCCCCGTGAGATGGAGGAAACACAGCACAGCATTCTGGCCTCTTCCTCCTTCCCTTTCCCTTATCTCAGCAGTAACCACTGTCTGTTTCAATGTCCACTTCAGACATGTAAAAACCAGGAAAGCAAGGCACAGAAGGGGTAATGTTACACAACTTCTAACTTTCTATGAGAAATTATCTAAACATCTAAAAATCTATCAATATATTGATAGATGACTAAGCACACTAGGTTGACCTTTTCCGTTCTTCACTAAGTTAACACAACTTGACCAATACAAACATTTCAGGAAAAGTGCCGGAACAGAACACTTTTTTCTTGTGAACAGGATTTAATGTGTGTGTGTGTGTGTGTGTGAGAGAGAGAGAGAGAGAGTATGTGTGTGTATGTTTGCAAGTGTGTGTGTGCGTGTGTATGTGAGTATGTGTGCATTTGTGTGTGTGTAGCTGTGTGTATATGTGTACGTGTGTGTATGTGTGCATGTGTGTTTGTGTGAGTATACATATGTGTGTGTGCGCATTTGTGTCTAAGTATGTGTGTGCATGTACACTTGAGTGTATGTATACATGTGTGCATTTGTGTGAGTATATATATGTACGTATGTGTGTGCGCGTATGTGTGTGCATATGTATGTACGTGTGTGTGTGTGTGTGTGTGTGTGTGTGTGTTTGTGTGTGCCTGCCCATATGTGCTGGAATTTGTATAAGTGTCTAGGTGTCTAGTATGTATTCATTCATGGGCTGAGAGACTCCTTACTGCAGGATGTAATATGTCACACAAAACTATTCTCTAGTATCTGCAAATTAAGAGAGAACGCAAATGCCAAAGTAAGGGAAAGGGAACCAAATCAAAACGGAAACTCTCGTCTCCATTTTATAAACTAGAGTGTGACAACTACCACATCAGAAGCATCCTAAAAGCCACTGTGGCCCATTTGGAGACACTTTAGCTTTTACATTTTCTAACTTTGTTTCTTTATGTTTCCTTGGAATTGAAACCTGTTTTTAGAATCAACCCTAGAAAATTATTTCAACTCTAGTTCCATTTCACAATTGGTTAAGGCTGGGGGAGGCCAGCAGAACCCAGAGAAAGGAAATAAGGCAGGGCTGTGGTACTCCTTCATCTTTAACAACAGAAACTGAACACTAATCTGTGGCTGCATAAAGACAAGGACGCCTGTTCTACATTCTCACATGTGCGTTCCAAGACTCATTTACATCCCAGCAGACTAACACCATGTCTCTCTTCAGAGCATAGTTAAACACATACCTAAAAGAAAAATGAATCTTTTCACAATAAGCTAAGGGCTCGGCTGCCATTCAAGAGTTGAGGATTCAAGCAGGCAGCATCTCTCCTATGTGCACAGAAATGAAAGATGGAATGCCCGCTCTGAGGGTGGAATTCAGATTTATTGAGTGCATACTAAGAATTACCCATCGAGTGAGATGATTTTGTTTGTGGTGTCTGATTTAATCGAATGAGGGATGCATCTACTTCAGTGCAACTTTGGTGCGGAAATCAAATGTTCTATTTCATATAATGATTAGCTGAGTAAATTACCTTAGTGCGGCTGTTTGGGATCCCTGATTATTCAACACATTTGCTCCTGGGGCTGCAGGTGCAGGCTGCCTCTCCAGCATTTTGTACGTTTTGAGAAATTTAGTTCTTGATGTTCTGCTTGGCTCCAATTCATCTGATAAAAGACATTATGCCATGAAATGTTTTAGAAGAGTAAGTTTGTCAGCAGTGGGAGCTGCCGGAATTAGCCGGAAAAAGCCATCAGTATGGACATAGCCTTTAGTCCTGTTGTGCACCCAGAGAGGTTCAAGTTCAGGTGCGGGTGGTGCCTGAGATTCGCCATCTTGATCAATGTACAATCAGTTACGTTTCATGCTACTGAGCAGATGCTGACAAGAGCGTTTGGACACATTTGCTTAACCTCAGAATTTGATATGAAGAAAACCATTTTACAGATCTTTAGTTTTATTTTCCAGAGTCCCTTTGTGGCATATGACAGGTCTGGGAATTCATTTAAAATAATTAGTCTAAAAGTAATGTGTATAATTGGCCTGGAGACAAAACCCAAATTCTTTAACACAAACAGTCCTTTTGCTAACCTGCCCTTACTCTACCTGTGTATCTCGTTTCCAGTTCTCCCTCCTTCTGGTAATCTTTCCCCATTTATCCCAAAATATTCTAATTGTACTCGGTTTTGCCTACTACTGAACTGACAGCCTAAAGGCAAAACCACGTCTGTTTTACTTGCCTCCAAATCCCTGGAGCACAGTTTAGTTTTTGTGCACAGTGGATGCTCAAAGGATTTGCTGATAGATGAAGGAACAATTTCATATTCTTTTGATTATAATGATGATTAATGAAACCACTGTGATGAGAAAGTAAAATCTGACATCCATTTATTTTCATTCATCACTGGCAAGAGATTAAAAAAATGTGGAGCACAAGTAGTAAATTGTCCACTTTCTCTCTGCCTACCCTTCAAGAGAAAAAGACTCCCTTTCCAGTTCCGCGTTCCTGTCACAATGTCTTCTCTTCCTCCTCCACCTCCTCCTTCTTCCTCTCTCTCCACCTCCTCCTTCTTCCTCTCTCTCTCTCTCTCTCTCTCTCTCTCTCTCTCTCTCTCTCTCTCTCTCTCATTGAGTGACCTACCAGAACTTTGGGATTAGCATGCAAGGACTATTATTTTAGTGGGGAATGATTTCTCTGTTCCTTGCCAAAAAAAAAAAAAAAGATAATTAATAGTTGAGTCTTCCAGGTCATACCTTTACAACAATTTTAGATATTTCTCTCTTCTTCAAAGTTAATAGATAATTTGTTATGTGTGATCCTATATGAATACACTTGATTTGATATTGTTCTGAGAGATAGATCTGTGCTAAAAGGGGACAATGTGTGGCTCTTATAATGAGTTTCACTGCTTTGTGGCCACATCTGTAGTGATCAATAGTGCCACAAAAAAGAAATGAAATCCTGTATTTTGGCTTTGGCACATAGCATTTCCCTATCATCCTCATAATATGTGTTAGCTATGAGAAAGTAAAATTTTAAAGATATTACAAAAGTAAGTAATATTGCCAAAATTCCTCAGTATTGTTAGTTTTTTATGAAAATAGCTTTTCTGAAGTAATTATTTCTCATTATTAAGATACTGTCACTTAATTTAATATCACCAGGATTTTATAATGATGAACACATACATGTTTACTAGACCTTTCAATGTTACATCCAGTTTTCTCATCCATAGTTACCCAGAATGCTCATTGTGACTAGCCTTCCCACTTGAATACTGCTCTGTCAGGCCACAGCATTGGTGCAGGTCCCGTCTGTAGTACTATTTGCTAGTGCATATCATTTGGAAATTTCAATTTCTGTAAACTTTTTGTCTCTAATCTTAAAAATAACAAGGAAAGTTAATGAATTGATGACATTTGTTTGGGGAGGATGGTGGACAGTGGTAACAGAGAAGCAGTTTGAAATTTCTAATTATATATATATTATCTATAATATATATTATATATAATGTATATATCTTATATGTAATATATTATATATAATATTATATATTATATATATATAAAATGTTAGCTAGGTTTTAGATAGATGATAGAACCTCTTTTCTTTACTCCTTTCAATTACAAGTTTTTATATAGAGGATACTATAGATGGAGAAACATATTCTTTGGCTGTAATTGCAATCTTCTTGAACCAGGTCTCTGAAATCTACATGATTCTCTCTGAATGTATGGATAAATAACACAGAGAAAGTACTTTTGTGCTGACCTTGACACCCACCTCTGAATCCTTACAGAAAGCTGGCATGCTGGCATTTTTTTCTTTTTAACAATTCTCAGAGGTGCATTTCAAGTCTCATTAAACAGAAAAATTACTTGTTTTTCACTTTTAACTTCAAGCATTTGTTACATCCATGATTACATGCAGCTTAACTTTCCTGTTTGTTTTAGGAAAGGAGGTCTGTGCTTGCTGAATTGTGAAGCATGAATGATGGTGATGGTTTCTTATGCTGTCCCAGTACTCCAAGGATGGCTGAGAGCACAGTTTGTTCCATCCGTTGCATGGAAAGTAAACAGATGAAACTGTATACTACTCATACTATTCCTATTGTAGAAATACAACCTAACCAGCATGGAGTTCAGGTCCTTAATGAGTTTTATGATTCTCAAATTTCAAACCCAGTGTGTAGAGAATCACTCGCATCTGATTCATGTATGCATTTATTAACTGACATAAATAGAAGACACTGCATAAGAAGACCTGTGAGACAAAGATACATCTCATATCATGAGAAGGTAGGAGGTTCTAATCATAAACCGTACATCATAGACAAATGTCATATTTCATATTGTTGACTTACATTAGCTTATTTTCCTCACACAGGGCATCTTCCAGTATGCAACAGGTGCATCATAAAGCAAAGTAACTGTTACTACATAGGAATGACCAAATTCCCCTTAAGAGCCTCGCTGATGAGCATCTTTAGAGTTATTCTGCATTTTGGGGGCCGTTAGTCAGACGTCATGGGTCACTATAACAATAGAATACTTTAGTCTGTGAACCTGATGATAAATGCTACAGAAGAGGGTTCTGCAGAGCTCTAAAGGGAACCTGAGCCTTGATAGTAGATGAGACCACAGAGTTGTAGTGAAACATTGAACTACAAAGAGGCTTGGCAACTTTACATCTGGAAGAGAAGACATGCTTGAAGTCTGAATTCCTTTGTGCATACCTCCACAGCTTTGTAATTTTATTATGTTCAAAAGATAATGCATTTGATCTTCCTAGAAAACGGAGCCCATCAATAAAGATCAACACATTTCACAGCTGAGAACTTAGTGCTCCGGCCAATGTCTCCCCATTTCCCTGACTCTCCACCCACTGGTAGCCACCATTTCCCTGTGCTTCTTTGTGCTGGGATTTGTAAGAGTCTGTGGCTAAGTAAGAGCATGGTGGCATTAACCATACTATATTATGTACTTAAAATGTGCCAAGAGTAGATTCTGGACATACTTACCATAAAACAAAACAAATAAAATGGTAGCTCGGTGAGAGGATAGATGTGCTAACTACTATAACTATCTTGCCTTTAGCCAGCATTTAGCTATAAATTTAAATCAGCTATCACATTGCATAGTATAATCATATACAATGTCATGTGTTAGTTATATCTCAATAAAATGAAGTAATATTTTGGTGAGAAGAGACCTACACCTCTGCAATATGTAGGATAGTAATTAAAATGATAAATATATTGGAGCCTGGACTGCAGGCATAGAAGGGTAGAGTCAGATAGAGAAAACTTCAAAGCTCTTCTTGACTTCTTTCTTTAAGAGCAACTCTACAGAAAAGTCGGCATGACTGTAGTACCTCTGAATATGATATCAATTCATTGTGGTGATATTTACAGCAGAATTTCAAAGAGAATAGCTGATAAAGAAGGAAAATGATATTATTCAAGAAACTGGAAGGAATAACCAGAAAGGATGCATTATAGTCATTAAAGGACAACATTATCAGCCTACTGGTTCTGGACTATAATGTCAAGAGCTACAGAGGTAAGAGCCAGGTGAAGTGTTAGGGTTTTACAATTTTCAAATCATCTTTAACTTTGATAAAAATTGTAATATTCAGGAAAGAATAGAAATTCACAATTTAGTTTAAAATTACTGTAAAGACTGAAATGAATTGATAAAGTAGGAAATATTTTAAAGATGAGAGATTGCTGGCAATGGGGAAGAAATTACTGAGAGTCTGCTATCATAGAGGAGGTGAAAAGATCAACATTACTTATGAAGAGAGGGAGAGTTAAGGAAAGGAGACCGTCTGGTTAACATAGCGTCCCCAGCACACTCCACCTCTGCAACTCTTACATACATTTAGCTATGATTTTATTTTCCATTTTTCACATACCTGTAGGTAATTTTATAACTATTATGTAGAGAATATCAGGGCCTGGAGTGATGGCTTAGTGGTTAAGAGCACTGATGGCTCTCTCAGAAGACCTGGGTTCAATTCCCTGTATCCCCACGGCAGCTCACAACCATCTCTAACTCAAGTTTCAGGGGATCCAGTGCCCTCTTCTGGCTTCCACAGGCACTGCACTCATGTTATACACAGACATATGTTCAAACACTCACACACATAAAAGTAAAATCTCAAGACAATAAAGAATTTCAGAAATAGACCATTCATATGTTTTAAGTTTCACACTGTTGTGAGGTAAAGAAGGAAATCTTGTCGTATCACACTGTCTCACCTAGAGCACGAGTCATCCTATTGTCCAGTGTGTCTACACAGTATACGCTGCTCACTTGTTAGTAACTCAGTAGCTCTCTTGCCTATCAGGTTTAGTATTGATATTATGTTCTGTTCAATTAAGAAGGAGAGTAGTGACTTAACATTATATCACAATACTCATGCTATTTTTCTTGTATCTTGTCTTATCATGCAGCTGTGGTATCATCACATCACCAGACAAAAGGGAATTTATAATACATTTTCAAAAGACATCCATATAATTTCTATGGCAGCATAGTTATAATTATCTCATTTAACTAAGTTATTGTTCTTCATCTCTTATTGAGCCTGATTCATAAACTAAATTTTATCACAGGTATCTAGGTATAAGAAATATATAGAGTGTATGGATAATAATGGTTAGTACTATTTATATATTCACTGTGGAGATTGGAACTTAAGAGACTACTATTTTTAGATAAGTTTAGAAAGGAAACTGATGAAGTTTGCTACTGTATGATTTATATTATCATGAGTATTAAAAATAAGTAAATATTCCATTTGTTGAGAATCAGGAACCAAATGAATGACTTGGGAAAAAATAATGTGTAGAACAAAAATAAAGACTAGCCAAGGAGCAATACTGAGATAAGCTGAAAAGCTAATAAGTCATATAATAAGTGGAAGAAAGGGAGGAGAAAGCAGGATCTTTTGTACTTGAGTGTTCTGAGTCAGAATATTTATATCATGTAATTTTCATTAAAAACCTGCAACATGACAGTAAAAGTCACTTTCATTTTAAAGTAAAGAAAAGTGAAACTTTCAACAGCGCGACAGAAGTGGGTATAAGAACAAGATTCCGGTCCAAGTTAGTACTCCCAGCATGCTAGTTTTTGTTTTCTTTAGACACATTCTACACGTTGAGATGGCTTCAAGGTGAGTCCTCAGCTGGAGGCTGACAAGAAGGGCGCCAGAGATAAGCGATGTGATTGGCGTGAGGGTACAGGGAACAGCACATGGCAAAAGGGACCATGGGGTGCTATTGTAGAAGCTGAGAAGTCAGTCCCAAGGGGAAGATGAACTCTGTGAGTAGAGAAGGTTTATGGGAAGGCTATTAGGCTTGGAAGAGCAGGGGTACTTGAGAAGTGGAAAGCCAAGATATAGGCAAAGATGGGAATTTCAGAATTTCAATTCTCAGACTGATGAAGGCTTCAGTGTATTGTAAAGAGCTATGTTGTGGTCCCTTGAACCAGTTTCTGATTTTGTTGTTGGTATACAAGGAATAAAACATGGGAAATTAACAAATCAAGCATACATTTTTTAGTTTTTCTCTTAGGGTGATGATGATGGGCGAGAGAGTGTAACTATGAACTAGAAGCCAGTGCTTCCACAGTGGGGGAGAGTGGCCTAGCAATGGCTGATCAGAGTGGGATTAAGTGGGTGCAGGCAGGAGATTTGCTTTACATCTGGAGACTACTTTACTATAGTTTTAGTCGAGTGGTTTGAAGAAAAGAAAACATCCAAGATCCCAGCAGAGATGAGAGAGCTGCTCACCATCCTTTGAAAGAGATTTTTTAAAAATCTTTTACATCCAAACAAAAGCTTTCTACCATGTATTTATATCACTCTGGGCTTTAAGAGAACTAGAAGAATATGTATACCTATTTTTAGAATGACATGCATTATGGGGAAACACAAGAACTGGTAGAATAAAAAATTAGAATAACTATCAGCAATATGATTTCTTGAAGAAATAAATTGCAATTGGTTAAAACAAATTATGTGTAGAAGGTAATGAGTCACACTGGACTAGGTGGTAGGGTAAGAAGGGTAGAAGGGAATTTTGGATGTACTCATAGCTGACAGCAACACTGGTTTATGTAATAACAAAGGTGTGTTGAGAGTCAACACAGTGATTTATGTGCCTTGGAGTTCACCCTAAACTGGATGGAGCATCACTGGGCTAAGAGATGCTTCCTTTCTCTTCCCTGTGGAATTGCAACTACCAGCCACACATTATAGGAGTCTTTTGTTGTGATTTTTAGCACTTATTAAAGAAAATCACCTGCAAAAAAGTCATTACTCTATAGGATAATTAGAGTCAGCTGAGTTTGATGTAGAATTTAACATTTTTCTTTGAACTATTCTTCTACTTCCACCCTTCACATAAAACAAGTATCTTTCAGATGTGCATGGGAAGTAATAAAAGCATGGATTTTTTCAGAGAATGAGTTATATAACAATAGCCAATTGTAGATGACTTGCTTTGTGATAATTTATATGAATTTTCTGAAGTAGTGGGAATTATTTGTGACATTTATTTTTTTCTGTACAAAGGCACTAAGATGGCCCAGGTTGAATTCACTGCCATTTGTTCTAATTCAAGAGGAGTGTTGTCTATTACTTTTCCATCCTGTACCATTTATATCCAACAGAAATTGTCTTGTGGTGCAGACCAAAATAAAGCAGTTGGAAAAGGGTTCAAGGCAACAAATGATGGATTAGTTTTCCTTTACCACCTCTGTTCAGCTCTTCTCGGGACTTAGAGTTTTGAAACTGAGTCTTCCTAATAGACTTTGAGATGTCATAGGCTAACTGCTTAGGGGCAACGCTCACGCCAACTATGTTGTCTGACTTACAGCAGTTGGCAAGATTTAGTCACATGACTTCTCCTTGTGTGCATTTACTTGTCCCTCATCATTGCTCCAAGTGTTTCCTACCAGTGACTGGAAACTTCTGAGAGCAGCAGTCAAACCACACTTCGGGAAATTTAATTGTAACTCAAAATATTCAATTCATAAAACATTCAATGAACAAATCTAAATTTGACATATATCTCAATATTATCTGAGTTTGTCAACAAAATTCTCATTTTTGTATTTTATATGTTCAGAGGTTCATCTTAATTGGGTATTTCAGAAAGTTTTAACTGGATAGCAGAAATAAACCCTAAATATGGGCAGTGTCATCTCATGGGTTGGTGCTCCGAACTAAACAGAAGAAAAGTAGATGGATAATAGTGTTTTTCTCTGTTTCCAGATGGATCAAGTAGAATGACCAGACACCACAAGCTTCTGAAACCAAATCTTTCCAATTAAGGCAAACCAAAACTCCTGGAATCATGAGCCAAAATAAGTCCTTCTTTCCTTAAAAATTTCCCCATCCTTATAGCATCCATAAAAATAACTAATGCAATATGTGTGCTATATATCTTATGTATAACATACATATGCCATAAGATTGTATGTAGTATACATATTATACTATGTGACTGTATAATATATGACTGAACAAATATGTATCAAAGTAAGGCCATATCAAA
>CABHPH010137501.1:0-38719 GCA_902168325.1 Peromyscus nudipes
CTCTCTCTCTCTCTCCACTCTCATACTACCTCTGCAAGATGTGGGCCAATGCTCCTGCTCACAGTGCTGTGGTTAGGACTACAGATGCAGTCATCACACTGTATTTTTTGACGTGGAGTCAAACCCAGGTTGCCAGGGTTTCACGGTGCTTTTGTCTGCTAAGCCAGCTCTCCGCGGAGTCCTTGAAACTACCTCCGCTCCTTGGATCACTGGCCCGTATCTTCCCTGTTCTTTGACTCCTTGGTGCACTTGTCCTTTCTGCTCCCCTTTCACGAGGACCGCTGTGAATACAGAGTGCTCACCTAGGTGAAACAGAATACACTGTTCACACCAAGATCCTCATGTGTGACATTACAGTGTCTCTCCCCCTCTCCCCGCTCACATACCCACTGTGGCCCAGGCATCACGATGTGGGCATCTTTGGAGACTATTTTACATACCCTACATAAGTAGTGTAGTCAGTTCCATGTATCTCCGGCCCTCCTGTGCTTTTGTTAGTTCATCTTTATTGACTATTATTTTGAAATTCCTTTCAGTGCTTGAGGGAGGAAAGTAGGACATCTAAGTGGCTAGATATGTAGGGAACAGGGATAGCATCTTTTACGCATCTTCAAACCCCGTCCCCAAAAGCATTGTTCCTACGCGTATTTAACATTAGCAAAACGGATTCCAAGATAAAATGATTTTTTAATTTTAATTTCTTTCTCCACTCAACTTCAATATGCTTATTTCCTGTACAGGTGTTAATGAGCTGTGAAATGGTGGGATTGTTAGATAATATTTCTGAGAAAAGTAATAGATGTTAGAGACCTGAGTCATACTCATGATAATAAAGCTATGATCACTTAGCCTGAACATATTACTGGTTAAGGAATAATGGGATTGCAATTACTGACTTTTCTATAAGGAAGAAGGTCCTCCAGAGAAATGACAGTGAAATCATAACAAGATGGTATTTTTGTCCACCCACCTGCCCATCTTAGCCTCAGCTCGGCCTTGAAGAGAGACATGGTGTTTCATCATCATCAGGGGATGAAAGAAGCAGGAGGTTACTTGGAGCTCATTTTGTTTTGTTTTATTTTTAGCATGACTTTTTAGACATTGATATTTCACAATAATGAAATTGTAAGTGTGGCCAGTCTTCCGTGTCCGTGGCTCTGCGTCCACGGAGTTAATCAATTGCAGAAAGAAATCCTGTAGGGAAAACGCTGCATCTGAACTGAGCATGCATGCTATTCTTCCTGCCATTATTCCTAATCAATACAGTAGAATCGTGATTTAGGGACAGCTTAGATTGTATCAAATACTGTAATGACTCTGGATGTTCAGTTGGCTTTTCTGTTGTTGTGATGAACATTCCAATCAAAAGCAATTTAGGGGAGGAAAGGGTTTTGCCTTACACTTCCAGGTCACAATCCATCATGAGGGAAATTATAGCAGGAACTTGAGCACGCACTGAAGCAGAAACCATGGAGGAATGCAACTTAGTGGCTCAGTCTCTGACTTGTTCCCAGCTCACACTCTGATACAGCCTAGGGATGTTGCTGCCCACAGTGTCCTAGGCTCTTTTACATTAATTAATAAGTGGGGCAATCCTTTGCAGACATGGTCACATGCCAAAATAATCTGGGCAATCTGTCAGTTGAGATTGTCTCAGATAATTAGAGGGTGTGTCAAGTTGACAGCTGATATTAACTGGGATACTAGGTATGATTTGAATTATTTGGGAAGATGAACATAGTTCTTATGTAAATACCATGGCATTTTAAAATAAGGAACTTATGAGTATTCTCAGATTATGACATCCTTAAGGATTCTGGAGCCAGTTTCCCTTGGATATGAAGAAATCAGTGATAGAGCTAAGCAATTTGCTGTAATTCCTTCCTAAGACTTTGTGAACTTTGAGTTCAATACATAGACCTATACTGCCTACCTTTCATGTTCTAGTAAAAGTCTTTTAAGTAACAGTTACAATATGTCCATTCTGTCATTTGTATTTTGTGTTTAAACAATTATTTTTAGGTGGGAAGTTTAAAGAACAGTCTTGCACAATTTCCCAGACTTCCTAAAACTCCTTACACAGATCAGGCTGGCCTTCAACTGTGTCAATCTTCCAGCCTCTGCCTCTTGAGTGCTGGAATTACAGACAGGCATCACTATGCCTTGCAAAACAACTAATTCTGAATAATTATGTCCTCAATTTAAGTTATAAAGATAACTATATATGTTGTGCTAATTATCAAGTCGTTGCCTCGATGCTTGATTTCAGCATTTTTTCATTCTAAGAATCAAATCTTCCCATGTGCTTTGAGTCCAGTCTCACCTGACCTCCTTCATGACTGCCACCTATGGAGTTATGTCTGCATTCTCCTTCAGATTCCATCTCCTTGATGATTTTTATTGAGACAAATATCCTACCCTGACACCAATTAAAGAAATAAATTTCAAAGTCAGAAGTTTGCTTCATGGTTGTTAGGCTAGTGCTCACGTTCTCCACTCATACGGCTAGTTCTGTCTTAGCATTTTCTGCATCCACTGTCCTCTGCATCCTTTTATCCCATTTGGTCTTTTGTTGTTCCTATTCAGGCTCTAAGAAAATGTGGTGAGTAATATAATGAACACATGCCAATTTTCACTTTGTATCAAATCCCAATATTGAAAAAAATTGATTCATAACTTTTAAGTAATAATAATTCAATTTTTAACACATTTTAACTCAAATAAAATTACATTACTTTCCCCCTTCCCTTTCCTCTCTCCAGCCTTGCCCAGGTACACATTCCTACAACTCCTCCCATGCCCCCTCAAATTGACAACCTCTTTTTTGTTTATTCTTGTGTGTGTGTGTGTGTGTGTGTGTGTGAGAGAGAGAGAGAGAGAGAGAGAGAGAGAGAGAGAGAGAGAGTAAAGGTATGCACAAGCTCCTCTTATAACCCCCCAATCCTATTCCACTCCTCCCTTAAAAAAGTTTCCGTGAAGTTCTGAACTTGTATGCATAGTTTGCTATCTGATATTGATAAATAAGGTGTACGTGGTGATTTGAAGAAAATGGCCCCCAAAGCGAGTGGCACATTTAGGAGGTCTGATCTTTTTGGAGGAAGTATGTCACTGTGCAGGCCAACTTTAAAGTCTCATATATGCTTAAGCCACACTTAGTGAGACAGACCACTTCCTTTTGCTTGAGCAAGATATAGAACTCTTAGCTATTTCTCCAGTATCATGTCTGCCTGCATGCTGCCATGTTCCACCATGATGACAATGGACTGAACCTCTGCACTGCAAGCCACCCAATTAAATGTTTTCCTTTATAAGAGTTGTTATGGTCATGGTGTCTCTTCACAGCAATAGAAAGTCAAAATAAGACTTTGTAGGAATAATGTATAATTCTTACATCCATATGAATGATGTCCTCCGATACCTTGGGTTTTTTCATTTAGTATGGTTTTGATATTTCTTTTTCACTGACACATACATCTCTAGTTTCCTCATTTTCTACTCTGTATAGTTTTGTAATGTTTTAGTTTGCTATAATGTACTTATCCATTCTAGTTTTCATTTGCTGTTAGGCTGTTACTAGTTTTATTGTGTTAAAGAAAACCATACTGCAATAAACACTCCTATAAGCTTCCCAAGGTATTTCTATTATGAATAGAATGGTTAGGGAAGAAGCAATGTGTGTATTCAAATTTCCTAATTAATTTTAATTTACTGATATTATATCATGAGGTAGTTTTCCAAAGTGTGGATACTGAATTTGTAGCCTTTGCTGAGTATGCAGAATGTTACTATGTTTCCTTTAGTATTTTTAGTTTTGGTGTATGAAATCATTGCCATCCTGACTTCATCATGAGAACCCTCTACTGTCAGTATAGAATAGGGCAGCATTAACATTAAACCTTTTACTACTTTATTGATTTATTTTAGTTTCTAAAGTTGTAAGAGTTTAATAACAAATAAAAACTCACTTCCAGTTTTTTCTTGCTTGATTCACAACAATAAGAAATACTTTTTCCCAGCTCCTGCATTTTTTTTATTAGTAGAGAAATGAGCTAGAATCTAAAGAATAGTAGATGCCTTAACATTATGAGCTGAGGAAACCAGAATCAAGTGATTCAGTCATCACTGAAGGTCCACCAGTACAGAGTTACCAAGTTCTTACATAAATCAGCAGAGTGGACATCCTTTGACTCACCAGGAGGTACATCACAGCCCAGGATTTGTCCTGAGGATATTTCCAGGAAACTGGATTGAGATCCAAGTTGGTGAGTGGGTGATTGATATCTGTTCTGTTTCCTTTTTCATTCTACCCTGAATGCCAAACCAGAGCAAAACATGCTGAACAGATTACTCCAACAATAACAAGCTGGGTCAGGAACTCTGAACTCTGATCCATCAACTGCTGCCAACTGTGAGTGTTGAAATCTGCAGGAGTCCTAGGCATAGGGAGGTGTTGCACTGCTTTTAATACATGCAAAGATGCCTTTAGGAGTCACACAGAGTTCTATTTCTTTTGATACCCTTCCTTAGACACAGAGGCCAAATATACCTGGATCTGTAATTATCTACTTTTGTTTCTGTTTGAACAATGTCTTGTTGCTTAGGAACTGGGGTGTATTCCATAAAATACACGTTCAATCTTTTTTTTTTCCCATTTTGCTCCCATGGTTATTAAGTTGTATTAAAATACATGCCCTGAGCTGGATTTGTTGATTTGGAATAAGTATGAACTGTGTATATCCCATTAAGGAAAATAAAACATTCCACTTTCAATTTGCATTTCAATTTATTATCTGACATAACTTGGTTTCTGCAGAAAGCAACTGTTTATGTACTATGAAAAGTGCCCAGCTAAAGGTGACTTATCCAGCATCCCATTAGTAGATGCTCTCACTAACTGAGCATTTCTCTCACACTTAGTACTCTAAAAAGTATATTTATTATGTTTACATTGAAAAAATAATGATCCTAAACCTTAATAAAAATTAGCTAACCCAACCCCATAATTGTACGTCCCGGAGAACTGTGCCTCTGAGAGATGGTCTTTCTCTGAGAGATTGTCCAGATGGCCTGAGTCCCATGACATCCAATGCCAAAGTTCTCACCACTTAATTCCTCAACAGACATTATTTTGCTCCATACATACTGTCTATTGTAAACCTACAAGTCCCTCAACCAGTGCCAAGAAAGATCTCTGTAGTTTTTGAATGTTGGAAGCCTTTAATGTCTAAAACTTCTGTCTTGACAGTGACTCACGGTGATTGCACATCTAACAAATTCCTTCCACAACTCTGTGTGACCACAACCAGCTATGCTGAATGCTGCCTTCTCTTTTCTTAAACCCTCTACCACATTGTCCAAGAAACAGAGTATACGAGATCATGAGTATGCAAAGATCAGGCGGTATGGTGGCCACACAAACACTCCAAATTCACAATATAAGGTGAGGACTAGGGTGTGGCATTTGTTGAGGTTAGTCATATGTCTCCTTCCCTTTTAGAGTTCTTCATCCTGGTGTGAAATACCATCTTTGTGTTCCTACAGCACATGTCTGATTCTACATCCAGAACCTTTGTCATTCTGGCCACACACACACACACACACACACACACACACACACACACACACACTAGTGTATCCAGCCCCTTGTGCATCTCCACAGTCTAGTCAGTACCCCTCCAGTCTGCTGATGTTGCAGCTCCCATGTCCAGGAGGAGCAGACCCCTCTCTGGTGGTTACCGTAGTAGTACTGGGGACACAGCTGGGCAGCAGCTGGGGACTGATCTTGGCTGCTGCTTTGTGCTGCTCTTACCTAGGCTCATTTCTTGCTTCAGCTCTTATTATTCTGCCATTTCTCATTCCCTGGTTCTCAACAAGCCAGCATCTTATCTATCTGCCATATCACCCCCAAAGAAAATCCAATTTGCTGCCTTTTTCATAAACAATATTGATATTCATAACAATTTGCGACTAAGAAGGTAGATAAAATAAATCTATTTTTCCATTTTGATGATAGTGCCACACATGTATCATCTATCTTGAAACAAATATTAAACTCTCAAACTAGTTTCATGTATTTTTTTAAAGTAACCTCATCCAGAAATATTAAGTAAAAATGAACCATATAGAATAGCTTAAGTTCTCAATATGGGAGAATTTTTATTATCAAGGAAGGAAAAATCAGTAACTGAGGTGAAATGATAAGAGAAAAATCAAGTGGATATCATACCTGTCTGTTACTTGATTCATATATAGAGTTACTCAAATACTTAGTGTGTGTGTGCATATATGCTGCCCCCCTTTTTCGTGTGTGTGTATGTGTGTGTGTGTGTGTGTGTGTGTGTGTGTGTGTGTGTGTCCATGTCTGTGTTTGGGAGACTGTGTAAAAGACAAGTTTGTTCTTTACTTGGTGGAGAGTTCTTAGCTAGATTGCTCCATGTCTTGAAGGCTTCTTGGCTGGCGCATGTGGTGTATCTATGTGGCTAACGATATGGGTTTGTGTGTCTCAGAGACATCATTAGAGAAGGAAATTAGTAAAGCAGAGATAAATCACTCTGAAAATTGATATAAATGCATTTTGTCTTAAAAATCTGCCCCCCCCACTCTTCTTAGCCAAACAGCTAGGATGATGTAAATGTAACTGAGGATGTGACCTTCTTTGAAAATAGGTTATTCACACATGCAATCAAATAAGGCACTGTTGTAGACTTAATTTTTGGTGGTCCTAATGAGAGGGAAGACTGTGTGAACACAGATACACTGGACAGAATGACACCCACCACACGGACAGAATGGAAAAGATGCAGCTGCATGTCAAGGAATGTAGTGTTGCTGGATATTTGATCGCACTGTGAAATGTGAGACTGTGTTAATAAAGTCACCTTGATCAGGGGGCAGAGTGAGCAACTAGTTGACAGGAGTTAGTCATAGAGAGTATAGAGGAGCCAGGAAGATGGATAGAGAGATGCACAGGAAGGAGTAGGGAGGGACTTGGAGTTTCATAGTCTTTTTAGTTTGGGATGGATGGAAAGATGCTCTCTTGCTGGATCTCTGGCCAAAAAGGGAGGTCAGCTGGTTGCTTCTCTGAGCTAGCAGGTTTTCACTCCAACATCTAACTCTTGACTCTTTATTGATAAATAGAATGATAGAGACTTAGTTAAAAACTACCTATGGTGGCAATGGCACTGCTGGTGCCAGGGGGGACTGGAAATCCCACCAGGCCTTGACCTGAGTGACTGGGCCATGGGCCACAGATGGTAGTTAAAATATCAGTAGATTCAGGTGTAGCGGATAAGCCAACAGAAAAACAACATAGAGGAATTGCAGCCCTACCAGACCTGGGAGCAGGCAAGGATGGATTCCATCCAGAGTACCAACGGATTGTGACTCCATTAACAGTTTGATTTTTCACTGTGTCTTCTGCTTCCATTTGATGCTTTAAGCCGCGGGATTTGAGGGGTTTCCTTACTACAACCCTAGAAAACTAATTCAGAGCGTTGAAGTCAAACATGGGAAAGGGAAAATATTCTTGCTTGTGTGCTCACATGTCCCCCTAATTTTCTCTTAGAATTAAGAAGAGAATTCCTTCCATGGAGTCAATAACCCAGAGAGCCTGACTATGTGAGGCTTTAGGACCTGGCAGGGGTCCATCAGGGGACTCAGAGAAAGTGACACCATCATTATTTGATTTTTTTTCATTATTTGATTTTAAAGCTACAAAAGTTGAGTGTGTTAAAGACCGTCTTCCCATCCTTGCTCTCTGTGTGATTATAAGGTGAGAAGGTGGTATTGGTGGTAAAGCAGAGCGTTCTATGGAGTCCTTCTAGAAAGCGGGTAAACTCGAGCAGTGTCCATACATTCTTCCCCCACAAGCTCCATTTTTCCTGTTAGGTGCCTGTGATTCCACCTATTACCCAGGAAACAGCCATCCATTTTTATCTGCCCCAGATGTTGGGTGAGACGAGTGTTAGCAACCCTGGGGCCTGGCATGGGAACCAGTGCTGCAAGAATTTGATATAGTTGTCAGCACTAGGTGGCATCAAAGAGAGCCTGCCGGTGCCCCAGTCTTCAGAGCATGGCAGACCCCAGCTGAGTTTCAGGAACTCCTCCTCATCTGCTCAGCCGTTTACACCTCACCATGAAGCACACACCTTGTGGTCTGATGCTCTGCTTAGCTGTAGATAAAGATAATGATGCCCAGCGAATCCCATTTCTGCTGAAGTGAAAGGCGCAGGCAGAGACATCTGAATGGTGTGTTCAGACGATGGGAAGGGCCCTTGGATACCCTGCACTGGGTATGTCCTGTAACCAGCCCCTCACCAGCTAAGACAGGGTCTTACTCTCTCTCTACCTTCCCTAACTCTTCTTTCAAAGCTTATTGAAGATGACAGTTGCTCGTCCTAGGACGTTTTTGATAGTTAATATTGCTTAGCTTTCACCAGGAGGTGAAAACAAAACATGGCCTCTGGCGTGAGTGCCCTGCCTGTGTTCCTGGGAATCTGAACTGTGGTTGAGGCATTAAGATCTTCCTGCAACTGAGCACTGACCCGTATGATCAAAACTAATGTTAGTGTTTATGGAAAAAGACATTTCTTACTAATCATCTGTCCTCAAATACAGGAGACTAAGGTCACCCGGTACTCATTGCTTTGAGAATGCTCATCATACGTTGTAATTTGTTTTCATGTAATCAACATCAGCTCAGGTCAAACTTAGACCTTATTCTAAACCTTTGGTTGGGAAATGGTTTTCTCATTTGTGTGAACTACAATCTAAAGACTTTATTTAAGCAAATCGAGTAATGAAGCTGAGTTTAGGCTAAAGGAATTGTGAAAACTGAGGTGCAAGGAAACACATGGATTCTGTTTCTTCGGAATCAAGTGGAGTGCAGGAGAAAATCCAAGCTTCCTGCCTTATTTTCAGCTGCTACATTTTACACACCAGCCTGCTTCAAAATGTAGGCTTATATAAATCTTTCATTTGCTGCATTCAATAGTCTAGGATCACTGTTTGGCCATTAATGTCTTTTTTAAATTCAGCTCATGTTTTAAAAAGCCACATACTTATACTTTGTTAGATTTTATTTAAAATTAAGATTTTAAAATACAATATTCTCTTATATTTCAGCATTACGTTCCTTCCTCAAACAGTAAAAATGTCTGAATAAAAATAAAATATTAGGTTTAGTGACAGCTGATTGTGGGTTAAGAGTTCCATCTAGTGGTTAGGTAAGGAAGTTCATTTAACTCATTAAATGACAGTGGTGTAAAATTTGTCTTCTTTTGTACTTCCATATTAGAAAACAGTGAAGCTAATAGTGAAATTACCCATAATCTGGATATATGTCCACCAAAATGACATACTATTGGGTGTGAGGAAGCTATACATTGGAATCTGTTGTACTCAGCAAATGGCATGTGGCCACCTGGTTAAATACAAACAACGTAGACATATAAGGTAGAAGGCCAAGACTTTCCCTGTTGTTTATAAACTTTTCCCGAATTTTTTTGACATAATGAATTAATATTACCACACTAAACTCCTGTAGAAATAGTAAACCAAATAGACTCGCCCTCTCCGTGTGTGTGTAGAAATGGGCATGGATATAAGAAGATAATTCATTTAACTGTCCTCTCAGAGACTCCTTCCTCATGACCACTTCTCATCTTGAGTGCAGGGAGAAGGGAGCTCAGGAAAGCTCATTAGATTAGCCAGTGGCTAGAAGAAGGAACTGATGATGTAGCTCCAATCTCACCCATTTTCTGCTGAGCCTACAGCCACCAGAGTCTGCTGGAGTTCTTCCAGCGTGACCCTCGTTTATTTCCCCTTCTCCCCTTCTGAGGACTGGTCACCTCTGTAGGTGTGTGCCTCTTCTCACTTCCAAACACATTTGTCCCTTTGCTGTACGAACTGCATACATAAAAGCTAGAGTCACATTAAATTCTGGGGAATGTTTGTTTCACAGTGATCCCGGTTCTTATTCCAGACTTTACTGTTTCCTTACTTCAGTAAACAGCTTAGAACATTAACACAGCTCAGGATTGAGCAGTGTGGTCCACTACTGTCTGTGTGTCACCTGTGGCTCAGAGAGAAGACATACGTCTCTTCCTCACTTCTCTTTCTTAATGAAGTTCCCAGGACTACTGCTGGAATACTGTCTTCACAAAGACTGTCCTGAGGCCAGTTTAGGATCTATAGTTCAAGAAGGTAAAATCACACTTTCAGCTGAATTCGCTTACCTGCAACATGGTTAAGTGGGTGTTGGACATAATGTTGCACATTATAGAACAAAGACTGAGAAAATTATGAGAGTGAGTAGGCAGAGTAGAAGATGAAAATAACGACAGTAAAAAATTTACAGTATTCTGCTGGGGATGTCGCTTGTTGGTACAGAGCTTGCCTAACAGGCACGAGGTCCTAATTCTAGCTCTTGAACCACATGAACTGGTTATGGGGGCACAGGCCTGTCATTCCAGCTCATGGCAGCTAGTCCCAGAAAAATCAGAAATTTAAGGCCATTTTTAGCTACACAAGGGGTTCAAGACCATTCTGGGCCACATGAGTTTCTGTCTAAACAACAACAACAAAATACAGTGTTTTCTGAGCATTTATCTTGTCTCTTAGTGATATGTTAAGCACTTTTCAAGGACATGTTTTTCATAACAATGCCAACCACACAAATCAGGCTACGAATGATCCTATTTAGCAAAGTAAGAAACTGAGGCATAGGGTCCTTATAAGCAAATTAATGTCACAATGCTGAAGTAGATCAGAGAAATAATTGAATCCAGAATCCTTCTCCAATGAGCAGTCATGTTCTTGAACTCAACACTATTCTAGATTTTGTGATCACAAAGGAAAAATCAGAATTGCTACAAACTTCTGCCAGTATAACAAATATCTGTGACAGTTTGTGTCAGGTCCCATGATGCTTCCTAAGAACAGAGATGGGTAAGTTGGTCCCAGATGTTAATTTTCTTATGAGTGTTTTTCAGACCTTTAATACAGCTATCAGAAACCTCCAACACCTACCACAAAGCCCCGGCAAGCCGTGTCTAGACACCACATACCATCCAGATGCTGCCTGGCCAGCCATGAGGTCACATCACACGGCAGGCAGTCAGCAGCACACAGGCTGCTGTGTTGGCAGTATCTCAGACCTGCTAATTGGGACAGGTGCAGAGTGTGATGACAGCCGACCACCCACAGAGTTGTGACACAGCCAGCTAAGGCAAGAGGAACAGAAAGGAAGAAAAAGGAAACCGGATCTGCAGGCTGGGCAATGATGGCTGCCAGTTAAGAACGAGTAGGCAGAGACCCTCCGAGGATACACAATGGGAAAGAGGGCCATTTTTAGCCTGGGAATTCCTTAGTCTTTAAAACAAATGGTAGAGCCACAGGAAATGAGTCTTTGGAAATGTATGCTACACACAACCACCAGCCTGCCAAAATAGATCATTTGTATGTATGAACACACACACACACACACACACACACACACACACGAAAGCATGCACATTCCCATCAATTATATTAATCACAATACAACCAATAGATCTCTCTATGAAGTAGAGTGATACTGTTTGGGGGAAGACTCCTTTGATAACGACATTTCAAATGGCTAGACAAGAATTAGGGGTGAATTTAAAGATCATTTCAATGACCAGTTAGGAGGTGCTTAAAAGAGACTGTGGAAATATGAAATAAACCCTCTTGGACAAATAAAGACATGTTGATATCTTTAGATCCCAGAGTTATAGGCAAAACTGATCTAATATTGTAAGCATTGGCAGGAAGAATGAGACAAAATTCCAAGCATCAGAGCAGAAATCACTGAGAGATGTTCAAAGTTTCAATGAAGCAATGTCTTTTTTCATGTGAACTAATGGATATTAATTTGTGTCTAAACATTTAACAACTGGCTGGGATAGCTAATTTTGGCGGGCAGCTTGATGGGATTAAGAATTGCTCTGGAAATAATCACTGGGGTGGGAAGACAAGCCCTGAACTTAGGCAATACTTGTCCATGGGCTGGGGTCCCAGACTGACAGAGAAGCACAAAGTGAGTCCAGCTCATCTCTCTCTTCTCATTATGGCAGCACTGTGAACACTTCCTCACTCCCTTGCCGTGCAGGCCAAGATAAACCTTTCATCCCATTCAGCTGAATCTGGTCAGATGTTTGATCACAGCAATGAGAAAAGTCACTACTCCACTGATTCTCAATTAAACCCTACAAACGTATATGTGTAACGTGCACTTCTGATAATTGTCATTGATGACTTAAGTGAAATTTTAAAATAATAGACATAGAAGACATTGAAATGAGAAGCCACATATGAAAATACTGTATGTGCTTTATATTATTATGTAGTGAAGAGCCAATAATCATTACTTATCTATGTTCTTGCAATTTGGCTACTAAATCAAATCTTGTGTCAAGAATTAGATACTCATTTGCATTTTCTTCCATATCAAAAGTTATCAGCCAATCAGAGTTACTTAGAACATTTTGCTAAGTCACCTTCTTTTATTTCTGAAGCTTGTACTTTACAATGTATTTGTTATCACAAAAATCCCTAACAGCTACACTGTCTGACTGGCATGTTGCCGGAATGAAATTAAGATAATATTCATGAGCCCATTATTATAGAGAGTACAGATAAATGTTTCATTGTAATTAAAGAAACTAAAGTGATCTTTTAATTCTCCCAGTATTTAGTTCTTAATGGTGAAAACCTGAGAGCTATTTGTTATCTGTTACAAGGTTAAGACTTACATTCAGCATGGAAAAGAGAAAGATAACATGTTTGTCAATGTGTGTATTTCTAAGGGTATGTACCAGAGAGAGAGAGAGAGAGAGAGAGAGAGAGAGAGAGAGAGAGAGAGAGAGAGAGATTACAATCCACTTTCTATTTTTTGTGAACATTCCCTCTGACAAAGGAGATTTTTCAGATGTGATTAAGTTAAGGTTTTTTGATGTGGAGGGGTATTTGGAGCTCTTCTGGTGGACTGAATGTAATGTCAAGGGGTTTAAAAGACGCAGAGTGAAAACAGAGCCAGCAGTCTATGGAGGCAAGGGGGTAAGGCCGCAGTAATGTGAAGGCATCAGCTGGGGAATACAGGCAGTCACTGAAAGGTGAACAAGGCAAGAAAGCAAATTCTCCCCTAGAACCTTTGAGAATATCCAGCCCTGCAATGGAGTTTGAACTTTTGACGCCTAGAACAGCAAGAAATGAATTTTCATTCTTTTATCCTACGGGATTATTATAATTTGTTCCAGCACCCAAGGAAACACACCCATATTCATTCTCTCTCTCTCTCTCTCTCTCTCTCTCTCTCTCTCTCTCTCTCTCTCATTCCTGTGTTCAATCTCATGTTCAGTGGTAAGAATGTGAATCCAATCACCTCTTACTCAAACTTGGAGGCATTCTCATTTTATCTTTAAGGCACTCTTCCACGCCAGGGTGTGGTTTCTACAAAAGACAAACAAGCATCAGGTCTTCCCAGGATGCAATTGGCTGGTGCTTGCATCGTTAGTAGTCTTCAGAAACCATCTGGAAATGCTTTTTGCTGGGAGAAGGGAAGGTTTGTTTATTTGGGGTCACATATTGGCAAAAAGGAACCTGGGCACAAGCCATTGCTCAGTCCTCCGTTGTAAGGAAGACAATAGCCAACGGCAGTGCAGCCCCAGGGTTCATTGTACAGAACAGGGTGAAATAGAGTCCAGGCACTGTGCCTTCATGGCCCTCGTGGGCATTTTCTTTTCTGCACACCTTTTAAGAATAAGGCCTAGGTTCAAACCTTTCCTACTAAAATGCCATCTTATTAACATTTGATCAAGAACTAATTGACAATAATGGTTGAATAGGTGAAAACTCAATTTGAAATTTTAATTCTATGTCATTAAAAAGTAATTTGTAGTAGTTAGCAATACTTAGAAGAAAGCTGGAGGCCTCCACATGATCCTGCTTTGCATGAAAGTGGTCCTGGCATCTGCTCATGTTATTTTTGGATGTTTTGCTAGGTTTGTTCAGAAAAGAAAAATATGTTTTACACACTGACAGCAGTCTTTTCTGCATGGCATGTCCATACAGACTAGGAAGAGCTGATTATTAGATATCTAAAGCTTGTAAAGCTAGCTATTAACCTATTGGCAGTATAAAATGCACTTTAAGGGTGCATTTATACCAGTGAGAGTAGCCGATGCTATACAACCGGGATTCTCCCAGCATCTCCCTCTTCACTTGCTCATTACTGTTTGTTTTCGTCATTTCCTGAAACAACATTTCTTCTATTCTCCCTGAGATATAAGCCATCTGTCTTAGCAGGGACTTTGAGTTCACAGTCACGTGACTTCTTTTCTGAACATTGCTGTTTCCTTTGGATATGGTTGGCTCATCCAACAGGGGAGGAAACAAAATGCCTATAGCCTCTGTTACTCTCAGGAGCTGAAGACATGTTTAATTTCTTTTCATATAATTATTAATATATTATGAATCTGACTTAAGTTAAATGCAGCTACATACTAACACAGTTGTAATTTTATATATTTATGTAGAGAGGAAGGGGATCCCAAAGACAAGAGTGCCTAGGTCTATACAGTTGCCCTGTCCCTGGACTCCTCTAAACTTCATGACTCAGAGTTGGTAGGTAAATAAAACTTGCTCCTTCAGCTCTCCTCTAGCACTAACGACCAGTCACATGGAATGATATATGTGTCGGGCCATGCCTCAGAGACCTTAGAAGGCTGAGTGAATCAGAGGTTTACCTACATTTCTCTCTGACTTTGCCCATATTTGATTAATACAGTCTCTCTATGTTAGACTTCATTTGAAATTATTTTTAAAGGATGCATGGATTCCAAAGAACAGGACTTCCGGTGCCCTTCCCATATATTTAGCATTCGTGCTCAGCCTCAGCTCTGCTTGCAGACGTTTAAGCCAGTAGTCTGAATTCCAGTGAAATATTCTGCTTCCCTGTAGAGTTTCTGGTCTATTCATAAATGTGCCCCCTTGCAGGTTTAATTTTTTTCTTCTTAAGGTCAATCCTGAAATCTTTAGAGCTGAACACTTATCAGGGGCTGATGACTCCATAGTGTGAGTAGTTACACATAGATCACAGAGATGTTGAAGGAGGTGAAATTGTCCCCTTACCGTCATCACTTTTGGTCACATTATAGTGCCTATTTAAGCGCTTCTGTCTTTCCTTCTTCATCACTCCTTTCCAACCTCTTTATTCCAGACAGGGATAATTTGTCAGTTTTTAATGTGAATCCTTTAGCATAAGTTATTCAAATGCAAATATTTGGACTCTGCCTCTAAGGATTCCAACATAGTAGAGGAGGCCCTATTTGTACCAATATGGGCTTGGGCAGAAAAAGACATTTTTCCAGAACCTCACAAGCTGTAGCAAGCCCAGGACCAGGCTGGAAAACATCTAGAAGACGAAGGAGACAACAGAATGTAATGTTGATACTAACTTTTAACAGCATACAGCATTTAGTAGCAGCATGCCACTCAAAGTTGACCACACACTAATTTTCATTACTTAAATGGTCCGTCTTTTTGTTTGTTTGTTTGTTTGTTTGTTTACCTATTTGATGGTACTTTTACACTTTCAGGTAAGATTTTGAACCCTTTGTTTGTATGTGACTTCAAGGGAGTGGATGTCTTTGCCTGGGCTTATTGAGAGAGCAAGTGCCTTTTCTTCTGAGCAAAGATTTGATAAAATTAACCATAAATCCTTGCTTGAGGTACTGCGTAATGAGGACTTCCTCGCTGAGTTTCTGCAATTCCCATGGACCAATCTCAACCAGCCATCGTGATGTTTTCAAAGTGTAAGTGAGATCTCGTTCTTGTTGCTCTTTACCAAGCTTTCTGGTTCTTGAGCACCATTTGCTTTAAACTGCTCCTACGATGAAAAAGAAAGGCAGAGTTCGGCAGCACAGTCTGCATGTCTCAGTGTCTGCTTTGCTTGTTGCTGCCTGCTCTTCGATTCCCAGTGTCTCCTGGGTCCTTTCCAAAGCACGGCTGTGCCCCTGTGTGTCTTGCTTCTCTATCTCTCCTTGCTTAGCTGGGCTTCCTCCTAAAGATCTTATCTCACACGTCAATGCTGTAGTTTTGCTCTCTTAATTCATTCCCTGTTTGTATTCATTCATAAAACCATGTTGTTCTCTGTTAAATTTGGAACTTAATGTTTGCCACAGGCCCACATGTGAAAGGACACCTAAGTTATCTTCTAGTGCGGCTCTTAGGAGCAGGGAGGGGCTGAGGTCTAATGGACAGAAGTTAGGCCATTGGTGATCATTATATCCTTGAGAACACACTGGGATTCTGATTTTCCTCCAAGTAAGGATTTTAGCATATGGGTTGAATATGGAACATAAGCATTCAGTCTCTTTTACTTACCTAGTAGCAGCATAATTTGACAAGAATATAAAAGTGAGACATGGGCAAGAAGTACATAGGCTATAAATCCATTATGGTAATTGTCTCCACAATGAATTGTCATTACTCCTGGGCCCATCCCACTGTGCGTGGTACCACCCCAGGCAGGTGGTCCTGGATGGTATAAGAAAGCAGGCTGAGCAAGTCATGGGGAGCCAATAAGCACCATTCTTCCATGGTCTCTGCTTTTGTACCTGCTTCCAGATTCCTGCCTTGAGTTCCTGCCTTGGCTTCCCTTCATGATGAATTGTGTAAACTGTAACCAAATTAAACCCTTCCCTCCCCAAGTAGCTTTTGTTGAAAGTATTTTACCACAGAACTAGAAAGAAAACTAAGACACCATGTAATCCTGGTTTTGAGTGAAGGAGGAAGAAATCAAAAGTTTGGTGGAAGCATCCCAGAATTATGTGTAGTCTAAGAGAAGGTCCACAGAAATCACCACATAGTCTAGGAAACAATGCTGCCAATAAGAAGAATCCTGCATCCTAGGCTGAAAATTGCTTTAGCCTCAATAAGCTTCTGGAAAATAGGTTTTGAAATAAAACATGATGAATTCCAGAAAAACAGTATCCAGAACCCTTGGCCAACTATATTCTCTATAGTTCTTCAATTTACATGCTCATAGTCAACAAAACATCCTTGTATACATTCCTTATGTTGATTTCTCATATGATTAATCCATAATTCAATTTTACAGAAATTAGACCTGTATCTAGCCTTACAAAGAACTTCTCCTGAAGTTCACATCCACCCCCAGGCATGTTGTCTACAATTTCACATGGGCTCCATTCTTGATTTAATACTATTTATGAGAACACAACTTATTGAGAAGTGTAGAAAAACACTTTAATTTGATTAGTCCTTTTCATGGTTAACTTCATATCATTTGATTTTGTATTGGCTAGCTAAGGGAGAGTTTACACTACACCTAAAAAATGAATGTCTGACATATCTCCATTTGATCTATATAAGTTATATACTAAAGAGAAAAATAATTCATGGCTAAGAGGGAAGAAAGATAAAACAGACATCTAGAGAATACCCAGATGAACTTTATGGTAATTTCATTATGTGTCTTTGGCAATTTAGATACTTGTTTTCATATACTTTCACAAGAGTCAACCACTGTCTTCTCGGTTATTGCCTGAGTTATAATTAGCCGGTGAATCATGTCAAGCATCTCAATTGTAACTGCACAGCTACTGTTCTATCAGATGACTCAGAGGACTCAACAACATTTTCTCTGACAAATGGAACGAGGATGACTAACCCATGGCCATCTAGAGGTAATCTCTGGAAAAATTTGATTGGCAGAATTGTATTGTATATTGTGTCCCCAAAAGTAACAGTTTGTACCCTTAGCTAAAAGTAAAGACTGAGGAAGAAAAAAAAGACAAAACAAAACAAAACAAAACAAACCTCCTGGTGGCTGTCCAATGAGCCTGCCTGGTTCCCACACTGTTCTGCTGAATGCGAGGGGTGCTGTGGAGCACTCAAGCACATTCAAGCAACTCGGTGACCGATAAAGCAAGAGAAAAGCAAGACCACTTCATGACCAAGTCTTACTGGGCACTGCCAGTCAAGAAAATAAATATCTAGGAATGAACCTAACAAAGGAGATGAAAGACTCTACAATAAAAACTTTAACTCTCAAAAAAAAAAAAAAAGATTCTGAAAGGCCCAGAAAATGGAGAGATCCCCTATACTCACAGATTGGTTGAATAAATATTTTGAAAATGACACTTCTAACAAAAGCAATTTACAGATTCAACATCGTCTCAATAAAAATCCCCACAACATTCTTGTTAGAAGGGGCAATAGCAGGATAGAGGTGAAATGAAGGAAGAAATGGGGAAAACAGTGAGGAGCTTTAATTGGATGCAATAATGTCATTTTCTGAGAATATCTTTTGCCTTCAAAGAGAATGAACTTCTAATAGGCCCTGCAACCAAGTTAATAATATGCCTTCAGATCACTTAAGACTGTGCATATTCAACCTATCCTACAGTGTACTCAACCTGTTGAACTTGCCTTTATGCAAATGATGTAAACAAGATTAGCATGCCCTGTACTTTCCACATACACAGCTTTTATAGCCTAAGATAAATGCATAGCTCTAACTTAAACTGTGTGTTTTCCATGTACCTTACCCAGAAAAGTGTGTTTGTGGCAATACTTTGCAGAAAGCAGTTGATAGGTTAAAAGCAATCTTAAGAAACAAATACCTCATAAACGCTGGAAGCATTATGTAGGTTTAGGTTGATAGTATCTTTGTGCAGTTTTGAGTGCTTGCCTGGGTCAGATGGAGTCAGTCAAGTACCTTTTTCCTTATAAAATTTTGCTAAAAGATTCTGTGAAAAAATATCTCTGATAACTTTGCCAAGGTGTGTTTTCTGAGATGTCCAATAAACACAAAGCAAAGCTTGTTGTTAGTGACAGACAACAGGGACAGAAACCATTCTCTCTCTCTCTCTCTCTCTCTCTCTCTCTCTCTCTCTCTCTCTCTCTCTCTCTCTCTCTCTCTCTCACACACACACACACACACACACACACACACATACACATACACGACAGGCTCAGGCAGATTGAAATCACAGGGGAAGAAGTGGAAGTGGAAGAGAATTCAAGTTTGGGCTCACACTGGGCCTAAACTACTCCATGAGAATGTCTGATTTTTCATTTTTTATGTGACATTGACATACTTTGGTGTCCCAGATGAGCATTCCTTAATGAGTTATTGACACAGTTGGTGAAGGGGAAAGGAGACCAATACAGAAGGAGAGGAATAGATAACACAAAGGATTTTTTTAAAGTAAAGAATTATTTTATTTTTACTCAAAATTAGGTATAATATATCAAAGTATATACATATACTGATGTAATTTAAAGAAAATTATGACACTTGGGTGATAATTCTCCTCCCAAGAACATTGACTATCTAACAAACACCCTAGTAGTACACATGAGAAAACTTTCAAGTTGTTTGTCAGGGGAGTACAAGAGACTCCCAAATCAATGTCGCCTATTGTTGTTGCTCTCGGTGCCTCCGAGAAGTTGAAGATAAGTCCCTACTGCTGAAGACACCACACGTTTTGACACAGAACTCAGAGTAACTGAGCTGGATCTGACATAAAATCTTCCACAAATAAGTATAGCTTTCACTTCTCATCAAAGAAGTTCCTTTTTTGCAGAAGATGGTGACCATTAGAGAAAGCCACAGCCAGTCAAGATGAAAGTACATGATCATGGGGTGTGTTCACTCAGTTGATATATCTACAATGCAACTCTTACTCCTGAGGCTCAGAGACCATCACAAAAGAGGGGATGGAAAGGTACAACCACCATATCCAGAGAACCAGGAATTCTGCTGCAAGATTATGTCTCCTAGAAATTACAGGGAAACCACACCCATGAAATTTCTACAATATGGCTGCCTAAACAAGACCTGAGCAATGACAATACCAGGTCTAAGGTGGAAGGGGAAAATCTCATGGGGCCCCACTCCTACATGAAGAGGTACAGGCAATTAGTGCCTGGTGAGAGAGGGAGAATTAGTCTTCCCCCAAAATGAGCCTCCCTCCATGATTAATCAATAGAGAAATGGCCAGCCCTGAAGTGTGTATATATATATAAAACACTAAATAGACTCAGTGTATTGTATTACAATGTTTGTGCATATGTGTGTATCTATTTCTGTGAGTATGTATGTGATAATGATTAAAGAAAAAGAAGCCATGAATTTGAGAGGGGGTGAAGGGAGGACATTTGAATGTTTGGAGGTAGGGGAGATACAATGTAATTCTAGCTTTTTAAAATTGCAAAAACTTAAACTAACATGTAGCAATAGAACTAACAGTTGCTTTGATTTTCTTGTATTGTTCATTTTGTTACTTTTCATTAATTCCTTCTCTGACTTTATTATTTCTTTGTGTCTATGGATTCCTAATTTGGTCTGTTCTTGTTTTTCTAAGATCTTGAGGGACATCATTAAGTTATTGATTGGGATTTCCCTGACTTCAATGCAGACCATTTATAGCCATAAAATTGCCCACTAGACCTGCTTTCCTTTCATCCCCTGGATTCTGCTATGTTGTGTTTTCATTGTCATTCAGTTCTAGGCATTTTTAAAACTCACTCTTGATTAGTTCAATTGCCCATTCATCAGTTGATAGTGCTTTTGCTCAATCTCCATGAGTTCTGTATGTTCTGTAGTTTCTCTTCCTGTTGATTTCTAGTTCTATTGTGATCAGATAGAATACAAGAAGTTATTTCAATTTCTTCTATTTCTTAAAAGTTGCTTTGTGTCAGAAATGTTTTCAATTTTAAGGCAGCTCCATGCACTGAGAAGAATGTGTATTCTTCAAAATATAGCCCCAGTAATATGTAAACTTTGTTTAAATGTCTAAGTCAATTTGATCTATAATGGCATTTAATTTAGATGTTTTTCTATGGGTTTTTTTTTTTTTTGGTGTTGGTAGTGCTTTTGTCTGGATGATTTTTCTATAGGTGAGAATGGGGTAGTAAAGCCACTCATTATTTTCATTCAATTTCTGCCCCTGTCATGTCTCTCTTTGTCTTCTTTAAAACATTTTTACTGGAAGTGTAATTCAAATGTTCTAAGTCTTTCTCTCTTTGTTCTAAGCCATGGTTCTGTCGACATGGACAGTTTATGACATAGAGGAGGGTGTTCCAGGACTGGAGTAATGCCTGGAAGAGATTCTGTACTCCCCTGTTCTGCTCTGCAGAGTCTCCTACTTCACTTTTCTACTAAAAGTAGTTCCCTCTCCATTTCTCAGGATAATCCCCTTCTGTTGATCCTACATTTATTCCCCAGAGATCCTAGAAGTTGGTGTATGAGTGCCATCCACTACCTTCCAATGCTTCTAACGTTTCATCAGAATTTAGTTTGTAATATATTTCAGGTACTGGGGCTATGGTAGAAAAATACTGGAAGAAAATCAAATAGGAGAAGTGTCTGTAAAATGTAGGATTAATGTATGTCTAGATTTTGTGAAAGTCCATAGGCAACTTCAGGGATGTGTTTTGATCTCTCTTTTTCATTTTCCATATATATCTTGATTGCTTAACAACACTTTTAGATTATTTGGGTGTTTTGTTTTCTTAAAATAGGGCCAAGGAAAATACCTTTCTCTGTGCTGTCTGCTTGTTTTCATTTGACAAAACAGGAACAACCAGGAGAAACACTGAGTTTGTTATTTTTTTTCCAAAACATGAATTAACACTAGCATTGAATATTTGTCTTGGAAAGATCTTTTTGTGTGTGTTGAATTATACTCATTTAACAAGCGAGTATCAAAGCACTCTTTTTGGCAGATTTGTTTGACCAGCTAACAGTCCTCCTTTTACAACGAATCAGAAGAAGGCTGGTGTGTTCTCTGTGCTTGGTTCTCATTCTATTGCATGATTGAGCTTTTTCAACTGTCCTAAGTGCATCTTAGGCAGCAGATGCTGTGAATTTTCTTTAGACTAAAACCATGGTTGTCCTACTCTGCAGTGAGGAACTCTGTGTTACTCCAAGCATAAGCAAGAACAGGAAGAACTATTTATTTCCAGAAGCTGGTTCTGCCTACAGGCCTAACTTCACCAGTGCTGGCATTTCAAACTATTGTTTTCCAAAACTAAGGTACTTAAGCAGCCTGTCTCTAACTGAACAGTAAAGCCCAGCTATTTTTCCAGCCATGGATAAAATCATTCTGCTGTTCAGTCTGGCATAAAGAGTCTGTCAGAATCCTGTTAGAAAGCAAAGACATTTCTAGAAGGTTAATCATACTTCTAAGTAATCTAAATGCAGCTATGGGGTAAAGATACCATACCATTGTTGCATAGACCTGTACAGCCCTTGGCCTGTGCTACATACACACTCCCTGGATGGTGTTCTGACATGCAGTGTTGGACTTCCTGTCAGAGCATCCACACCAGGAAGCTGCATGTGTTTACGCCTTCCCCTTATGAACACTGGACTTTCTTTACATTACTCTGAAGATCCAAATCTATGTCCATAGATGAGCAGTTGAAGCCTCTGTCCAGACTGAAGAAACAAAACACTTATTCTTTCAAATGAAGTGAGTTCAGAGGTTTCGTAGTTCTGTCTTCTCTTTGGATTCTAGCTGCACAGTTAGTTTTCACTGGCAATGACTCAAGGTGTGATAAAGTTGCTTTTTCTCCTATTGCTTCTGTTTCCTTACCTTTTTTCCTCTTTTTTTCTTTTTCTTTTCTTCTTCTTTTTTTTTTTTTTTTTTGGTTTTTCAAGACAGGGTTTCTCTGTGTAGCTTTGGTGCCTGTCCTGGATCTCGCTCTGTAGCCCAGGCTGGCCCTGAACTCACAGAGATCTGCCTGCCTCTGCCTCCTGAGTGCTGGGATTAAAGGTGTGCACTACTGCCACCCGGCTTGTTTCCTTACTTTTTGTGTTGCTATTTTTATTGTCTATCACTTTTCTCCCTCCAAGTCTATTTCTTTTCTTTTTTTTTTTTTTTTTTTGGTTTTTTGAGACAGGGTTTCTCTGTGTAGTTTTGCGCCTTTCCTGGAGCTCACTTGGTAGCCCAAGCTGGCCTCAAACTCACAGAGATCCGCCTGGCTCTGCCTCCCGACTGCTGGGATTAAAGGCGTGCACCACCACCGCCTGGCCCAAGTCTATTTCTTAATAGGAAACTATAAGTATATGATAAAGAATTTGAGTTTTAAAGTTAATGTGGAGGGCCTGGAGAGATGGCTCAGCTGTTTAAGAGGGCTTGCTGCTCTTCCAGAGGACCCGAGTTTGATATTCATCACCCATAAGGGGTGGCTCACAGCCACCTGTAACTTCAGCTCCAGAAGATCTGGCACCCTCTTCTGGCCTCCACAGGCACCAGAATAAATGTGGTAGACACACAGACAGGCCCATTTACACATAAATAAAAATAAAGTAAATTTTAAAATAAAGTTAATGTTTACAATAAGAACTATATGAAGCTAATGAGGTTTTCCTTTTTCCTAAGAGTTCACTGTCTCAGGTTCTCCTTAGGAGGGAGTATAAGTATCTACTTAGCCTGGAGGTATAAAGTGGGTGTCTTAGCTAGGGTTTCTATTGCTGTAAAAAGACACCATGATCACAGCAACTCTTATAAAGAAATCATTTAATTGGTGTGGCTTACTTACAGTTTCAGAGGTTCAGTCCATTATCGTCATGGTGGGGAGCATAGCAGCATGCAGGCAGACATGGTGCTGGAGCTGAGAGTCCTATATCTTGCAGGCAACAGGAAGTTGACTGAGAAACTGGGTGGTATCTTGAGCCTAGGAAACTTCAAAGTCCACCCCCACAGTGACATATTTCCTCCAACAAGGCCATACCTACTACAACAAAGCCACATCTCCTAATAGTGCCACTCCCTATAAGATTATGGGGGCCAATTACATTCAAACTACTACAGTGGGGTATTGTTAGATTAGCTTTCTCTCATAGGTGGAACTATATCACCAACTACTGAAAACCCTTGTTTTTCAGAGGAAGCAAATGATGGTAACTTCTCTCCTCTGTTGAGTATCGGTGAAAACTGATGAGCTCTAACACCATTTCTACCGTCAAGTCACTGCAACACAGACATTTATGAAGCTGTATTCAAGTCTAAACTGTGAACTGGACCAAGAATTATTTCTAAAGACTTGAAAGGAAGGCATAGTTTGCCAATTTTAACCAAAAGTTTCATGCTAAATGGATAAAAGACACCCATATCCTCTTTTTAATGTTGTTGGTATTTTAATATACACAATCCTTAGTTTCTGATTAAAAAAGAGAAAAGGAGAGAGAAATATATTTTCCTGCAAAAGAGAGCAGGTACTATAAATGCAGATATGCCTTTTTGTGCCAATCACTTCACAGTGATCTGCTTCACTGAGCTGGCCTAATCAATATCTATTTTTATGCCTTGTCATCTTTATTCATTCTTCTCTCATTTCCCACAGTTTCTAAGGTCTAAGAATAGTGTACACGTCAGAATCATCTTTAGAGAATTCAGGGCGTTTAAGTGTGGGCATCCCTGTGCTTCATGATGTCATTTAGACTAAGATTTGTGGAAAACCCAATGATAAGCAGCAGATGTGGGTCACCTGCAGGTGGTCACGTCAGGGGATATGACCAACAGCTGGGCCCTGTGCTCCCTTCTCTTTCCCAGTTTGACATCTCTATTCTCTCTTTTATTTATATTACCCATGAACATTTGTTCTCTGTGACAAATTCTGACACACAATCAGTTTTGAGCTTTTCTTAAAAGAGGAGCTGGCTCTCAGGTAGTGAAGGTTTTAAAATAGAAACCCGGGCATTCAAAAGTCTATTTTGAAAGCTTCACTGTACATGGCCATAAAATAAGCACGAAATATTTCTTTTATAATTATCACACATCTTGATGCCAGATGCTTGGATTTCTCATAAAATTCCAGTTCTTGGGGGAATTTTAGATCATATTCAATTTTATTCAGAAAAACTAATGAGTAATATTTAGCTACTGATTACTATGGATTAAATTTTGATGTACCGAGATAAATTTGGAGCCATGTGAGGAATTACTTCAACTATATTTTTTTGTGGCAGTTTGGGTTCACTCTTGATAGAAAAAAAAAACAAAGGAAAAAAGAATGAATGGATAAATTTTGTAGGAACAATGAACCTGCTTAGGTCTTGGGTTTGTTGTCATTGAAGCTAGAAGAAATTATACTATATTATTATTGGGAAGAATAATAATCAGTTCTGTGACTTCTATGTACTTCAGTATTCTGTCAGTGTATCTGCTTCATGCTCCTGAGCAGGTTTGGGTAGATAGTCCTAGATACATTCTCTCTCTTGAATGAATTCCAGTTCTGAGTAAAAGAACAAAGAGAAGGTTATGCAGGGGCTATTGATAGATTCACACAGCTTCTTCATAAGTTCTAGTCATCTGCCACGCTGTCTGGAGTGGGTTTGGGTAGAATAAATACCTTCTTGAGTAGAAGAGACACTCCTTAGAAGTTTAGAAAAATGTAATAGAATAAGACAGAGGGCCCAGGATTGGGAATGCAAACTGAAGAGCAATGAGGAACTAGTGATACAGGAGGCGGTCACAACACAGTCCCAATTGTGGCTCAACAGTAGCAGTGGGTTTAATCTGACTCCAAGGGACCTACGAGACTGTGTCTTGCCAGTCGTGGAAAGGATTCCCAAATTTAAACAAAGTTGATAAGAGTCCCTTCATTAGTCCCAAGTAGGGAAGACATTCTCCTCATTAATTCACTTTCTGGACTCTTAACCCCTGGCATTGACCACATAGTACCCCAAGGACTGAACCAATGTGGTTTCTCTTTCACTCTAACATTTTGGGGTGCCTGCTACAATTGGGAACATTGAATTGTTAATAGAAAGAACACAGTGTTGGCTGGGAAACTAACTGAGGAGATAAAAAGGTGTTTTTGGTGTAGTAATACCATGGTAATCATTTGTCTCTTATTAGTCTTTGGGCGTTTTTATAAACAAGGCTCACTACACAAACAGCAATGAGTGAATCCAGACTTTTCAAATGAATATTTTCCAGTGAGAAAGAGCTCACACTACAGAAGATATCCCACCACCTCATTGGCCAAAAAAATTACTCTACTCAAAATGGAAAACAAAACCAAGACATTTAGGGGATGACTGTTGGTATTTAAGTGGCGGTTCTTGAACTTCCAAATTTAACCTGTGTGAGATTAAGAATATTTAATTTTGAATTTTAGCCCTTCTTAATTTTAATGATTTCATGCTTCAACTTACAAGGGAATTTGAACTTCACCGACCTGATGGCAGGGGGATCCACTTGGCATTTCTCTAGCAGTGGATCTTTGTTGATTAGAGTGATGTTAGGTACGCTAGAACTGAGCACTGCAATGTCAATACAGCATCACCTCAGACCATGGCTTTTGGGGCATGAGGACATAAATCCTATAGACGTCTATTTATATTCTCAGTATGCTGTGCTGTAAAGTGAAAGCTGATCATAATTACGGCTGAGCTCACTGAGCCATTGTGTTGATGATTAAGGCACTGACTAAGATACCAGATGGAGGTGATGCAAGTGGCAGAGTGAGTCAGAAAGACAATCGCAATCTAGGATGAAAGAAACGAGGCTGGAGCCCATTCCATGATGGACTAGATCCCAGTGTAATCAAGCTACTACCACTTAGCTGACTCATACCATTTTCTTATGGTGATAATTTTGAACAGGGACACATATCTTTGCTATTATTATTATTATTTTTTTTTTTGGTTTTCCGAGACAAGGTTTCTCTGTGTAGCTTTGCGCCTTTTCCTGGAACTCACTTGGTAGCCCAGGCTGGCCTCGAACTCACAGAGATCCGCCTGCCTCTGCCTCCCGAGTGCTGGGATTAAAGGCGTGGGCCACCAACGCCCGGCTTCTTTGCTATTATTTATTTGCAAATAAGAGCCAGCAAGAGTTGGACCTTCATTTTAAAAGGGCAATAATGCTCTGCCATGTATAACCTCTGACTGGAGTTATTAAAACTTTTCTCTTGACTTCTGAATCGGCTGTTTTAGAAAGGGACTAATTTACATCCACAGGTCACATCATCTTGTGTAACACTTCACTGAAAAGGTCTTCATGTAGTCAATGCACTGTGGCAAGTGTTTATTTATCTTTTGGTTAATGCAGAGTATGTAGCCAGATATATCTCTGGTGATTCCCTTGTCTACTCTTTCTCCTCACCTCCTCCGCAGAGATAGCCATGATTCCAGAGAGAGTTCATTTCTTCTTTAGTTTCTGACTCTATTTAAACCAGACTCATTTTTTTCTCCTTTCATTGTGAATTTATTCTGCTTTTCTTATCAATGTGGACTAGGGAGCAGAGTATAGTAATAGACATAGGTGTCTAGAAAGTACAACCATCTGCTGCCTTACCTTGATTTTGTTTATAACTTTTCTCCTTGAGAGGCTACTGTTTTAATGATAAACTTTGCCACTGGAGGATCAGGCAATAGGCAACTCATGATGGGCATCCTAAGTCAAATGATCAGATAAATCCCAAGGTTAGGCATTTGATTGCTTTAAGGACTCGGTAGTGAACCAGGGGCTATGAGTTTTATGAAGTGTATATGTGCGTGCTTGTGTCTGTGTGTCAGTGAGAATTTGCTTCCATGATTGAGCTTGGATTTATCAAAATTCAGGGGGCTCTGTGTGGTCATTCTCATGACAACCCAGTTTTCTACATGCTCCACAGAGAATCCAAACCGTTTACAGATAATTCAAACATTGTTTTGTCTGCTGGAACACAAATGAAAGAATGATTTGCACTCAGCCTGGACCAGGTGGAGTCTGTTCTTCACCTGAGCTACAGGAAAGCTTGCATTTTGCTTAGCAACTGAGTCTAGAAAGCTCTGAAAATTATTTTTCAGCAATTATTTTTAATTTTTAAAGAGTGTCATACCCCCTTTGAAAGGCAAACAGTACAAGATAGAAAAGATTTATTCCTAAATATAATGGGGTGTCTTTATTTCCCATGGGCCTGTAGGAATTTCAAATCTTTCCTTGAATAGATTTCTAATTTTAGTGAAATTGTACTTTGGTACAATTTATGTGAAGAACCTGTTATTATTTGTTCTCTAGGTTTTATCATTATACTTTTCTTACTAGTCAACCAACAAGGCAACCTCCAAGACAGGGATAATCAAGGTTTGTGAGGAACAAACAGACCTTCAGTGACTTACATTAATTCAGGCCAATGATACTCCAGCCACTCCCTTGGTAATTTCCTTATCCTTTCTTTTCTTTTAAATTACATTTATTTATTTACTGTGGGGGCAGGGCTTATGCTACCATACATGTGTAGTGGTCAAATGACAACCTGTGGACATCTATTTCTCTTAGTCCCAAAGACTAACTCTAAAATCTGGTCTTTAGGCATGTTGCACACCCCCCTGTTGAGCCATTTCACCAGCCTCAGATTCTGGATCTTGAAAGACAAAAGTATGCCATCTAGGATGAAGTGAGACAGTTACATGTTAAATGTCTTTGAAAGTTATAGTGTGTGTTACAGCTCTAGAGGGAAAGGTGTCCTGGCCATCAGAAGCAAGCTATACCAGTGAGTATTACATCTCTGACGAAAAAAGTATCCTGGCCATTGGATGTGGTGATATGCTGTGTACCCTAATAAAATATGCCTGAAGATCAGAGAACAAAACAAGCCACTTGATTAAACATAGATGGATTGAATGTACAGGGCCAGAATGACAGACAGGAAAATTAAAACCTCTACCTTTAAAATGGTTAACAGACAAGCCTGTATGGATTCAATAACTATAGGCCTTAGAGCAGCTTGTACAAGAGCACTTAAATGCTCAGCATATTGAGGAATCAACTAGCCCTTGGAATTCTCCTGTATTTGTAATTAAAAAGAAATTTGGTGAGTGGAGAATAATAACAGATCTAAGAACTGTTAACAAGGTAATTCAGTGGCTTTGTTACAATCTGGAATTCCTTTGCCTTCTCTGTTACCTAAAGGATGGCCTCTTATCGTTATAGACTTAAAAGACTTTTTCTTCTTAATACCCTTACAAGAAAAAGACAAAGAAAGATTCGCCTTCATGGTGCCTACTTATAATAATTCTCAGCGGGTTAAGAGATATCAATGGAGGATTTTCCCACAGGGAATGTTAAATAGCCCAACCCTGTGCCAAATGTTTTGTATGACAACTCTTGGAAGTAATACATAAAAAGTGTCCTCAATCTATAGTTCACCATTACATGGATGACATTTTACTAGCTGATTCAAATGTTTTAGGAAGAATGTCTGAAGAAGTAATAAAATTTTACTTTGTTTGGGATTATAAATTGCTCCTGAAAAGATACAAAGAGGAGATTCTATAAATTATTTAGGATATAAAATAGGTCTACAAAAAATTAGAACCCATAAGGTGCAAATTAGGAGAGATCAATTATGGACATTAATGACTTTTAAAGATTATTCAGAGACATTTCCAATCTACAGATCTCTATTGGGGTAAAAAATGATGAAGTGAGTAATTTATTCAAGACTTTAGAGTTTGACAAGGACTTAAATAGTCCAAGAGAATTATCAGCTGAACCTGACAGAGAACTGACTTTGGTGGATCCAAAGATGCACATGTGGATCCAAAGCTTGATTGCATTTTCATTATTTTACCCTCTAAGCATTCTCCTACAGGAATTTTAATGCAGAGGGAAGATATTATATTGGATTGGATATTTCTACCAAATAAACAGAGTAAAAAATTTAAAACTTATGTGGAAAAGATCTCTGACTGACTTTAAAAGGAAAATTGAGAATTCATCAATTAGCAGGAATAGACTCAGCAGAAATTGTAGTACCTTTAACTAATGATGAAATTGACCAATTGTGGCAGAAAGTGAACTTTGGCAAAGAGCTTGCAGTCATTTTTTGGGAGTGATTAACAACAAATATCCCAAAAGCAATAGAATTAAACTTATAAAGAAAACTTGTAGTCAGAAGGTTTCTCTGGTCCCCCCAAGGTCCCCAAGTCCCATGGCCTGCTTATAAAATAATCACTCAGAAGCTTATATTAATTATAACTGCTTGGCCATTAGCTCAGGCTTATTACTGACTAGCTGTTACATGTAAATTAACCCATAATTCTTATCTATATTTAGCCATGTGTCTTGGTACCTTTTCTCAGTTCTCCCTTGTCATCTTGATTCCTCTGTCCACCGGCAACTCCTGATTCTGTCCTTCTTCTTCCCAGAATTCTTTCAGTCTTCTTGCCCTGCCTATACTTCCTGCTTGGCTACTGGCCCATGAGCATTTTATTAAATCAGCATACAACAGCTTTATCTCATAGCAAAAACTAACTGGTTTCTGCCTGGAATTGTGTGGGAAACACCAATATCTGAAGCCCCTACATTTTATACTGATGCAAACCAAAGAGGAAAGGCAGGTTACAAATCAGAAAATTTAAGTGAAGTGATTCAAAGTCCTTATAATTGTTGACAAATTTCTAAATGGTCTTATAAATAAGAAACACAGAACCAAATACAGGGGTGGAAGCCATAGAGATCAGAGAAATAGGTATAGCCACCAGCTAACCTTAGCTCACCACACTGCTGTAGCTTCCCAAGAGAACCTTCTTCCTGTCTAACCTGTGCCTTTATTGCCTTACTGCTCTGCCTTCTCATTGGCTCTTAGCCTGTCTGTACAGACCTCCAGGTCTCTATTGTTGGTACTGTGATTAAAGGCCTGTGTCACCACGCTGGGTTGTTCCCTAGTGTGTCCTTGAACACGCAGAGACTCTACTTGCCATGTGATCAGATTAAGGGCATGTGCTACCACTTCCTGACTTTTGTTTATGACTGGCTATGTCCTCTGATCTCCAGGCAAAGTTTATTTATTAACATACAAATAAAATATCACCACATTTCAGCACAAATAAAATATCACCACATATAATTCTGTTCAAAAATAGGATTTATATGCCATTCTGATGGTATTAATGGATTTTTTGGAAATTCTCAACATAGTCACTGACTCTCAGTATGCAGAAAGAATGGTCTTATACATTGAAACTGCTGAATTTATCCCTGATGAGTCAGAATTATCTTTGTTTTTTATTCAGTTACAAGAAATAATCAGGAATAGGAATCATCCCTTATATATAAAACACATGTCTGATCCCATATGCTTCTGTCAGGCCCTCTAGCACAAGGAAATGATGAAATTGATCAATTATTGATAGGAAAGGTGCTGGAGGCCTCAGAATTTCATAAAAACATCATGTCAATAGTAAGGGTTTAAAAAGGGATTTTTCCATACCCTGGCAACAAGCCAAGGAAATTGTAAAGAAACGTCCTACTTGTTCTTTATACAATCAAACTCTACTACCAGCAGGATGTAACCCAAAGAGTACCTAGAGGGATGAAATCTGGCAGATGGATATGTTTCATTTTGTAGAATTTGGAAAATTGAAATATGTACACCACACCGTTGATACCTATTCAGGATTTCAATGGATAACTGCTCTGAGTTCCCAAAAGGCTGATTCTGTAATCACACATTTGCTAGAAGTATGGCCATCATGGGTATACCTGCACAAATTAAAACTGACTATGTTCTAGCATATGTCTCTGGTAAAATGAAACAGTTTTTTTAATTATTATAATATAAAGCATGCTACAGATATACCACACAATCCTATAGGCCAAGCAGTCATAGAAAGCCCAAATCAAACTCTAAAGGATATGCTAAATAAACAGAAAGAGGTAACACCCCCTGAAATAGTTTACATAATACTTTATTAACTTTGAATTTTCTCAGTGCTAATGAGAAAGGAACAACAGCTGCAGAGAGACATTTTATAATAGAAAAAACTACAGAATTAAATCAATCTTTATACTTTAAAGATGTGCTGACCTCAGAATGGAAACCAGAATATGTGTTACATTGGGGACAAGGTTTTTCTTTTGTTTCCACAGGAGAAAAGCTATGGATACCATCAAAATTGTTAAAGGTTCAATTTGAACAAGAGAGACCTCTTAATTAGAAGAGGTGATAGTTCACCAACCAGCATGACCATTCAATTTAAACTAACTTATACCACTAACAAATGCTTTTCATTTGATCAGAATAACTTGCCAAAAGGGAACCTCCCCAAAGTTAGGGTTGTGGAAGGGTTTTGTTTTTGTCTTTCAGGAAAATAAAGACATCCAGCTAAGGAATCTGAAGATCACTGGACAAATGAGACATCTGAAAAAAAAGTATGAGTCATTCAGAAACTTGTCCCAAGAAAAATATTTTCTACAGTGAACCATGACCACACCTAACAGCAACTTTGAAGTCTCCAAAAAGGTGATGGAATTCCACAATGACAATTCTATCAGGGCAATGCTAACACTATTAAGCTGAAACACACCACCCAAAGATCGGCTTTGGACTGCAAACTGCTCAGGACAATATCATGATGGCTAGCTGAGATGATACAGCCTCACAGACTACTCCAATTAAGACTTGGCCATACAATCGTACCAAAAGCAATCTACAGATTCAATGCAATCCCCATCAAAATCCCAACACAATTCTTCGCAGTCTTGGAAAGAACAATACTTAACTTTATATGGAAAAATGAAAAACCTAGGATAGCTAAAAGAATCCTGTATAATAAAGCAACCTCTGGAGGCATCATGAACCCTGACCTCAAAGTCTACTATAGAGCTATAGTAATAAAAACAGCTTGGCACTGGCATAAAAACTGACACGTGGACCAATGGAATCGAATTGAAGACCCTGACATTACTCCACATGCCTATGAACATATGATTTTCGACAAAGAAGCCAAAACTGTACCATGAAAGAAAGAAAGCATCTTCAACAAATGGTGCTGGCATAACTGGATATCAACATGCAGAAGATTGCAAATAGATCCATATCTATTTTTCCAGGGTGAAGATTTTCAGGGTGAGAATTGGTCAGATTTCAATCCCTGAGTTTGGAGAAGCCCAGAGATTACGCTGGATTTCATGCTCAGGGATTGTTTGGTTTTTGTACTGAGCTGGTTTCAGGGCCAGGGTGTGTTTCTTTCACTGGCCCTTTTTAACCCTTTGGCTTTGGGTTCAGGGTCAGGGTGTATTTCTTTGGCTGGCCCTTTTACCCTAAATAGTCCATTTGTATTTGTTACTTGGTGTATAAATAAGTCAGTATGATTATATATACAGATTAAAGGAAATCAGTCTATTTCAATTACTCGAATTTTCTCAAACTTTAAGTGGAAAGTAGTCTTAATCATAGACATCACCTATTTCACAAGCAACAGAGCAAAGTGTAGGTTGAATTGATAAACTCCTATATCAGACTTACATAAGATTATGAAAGTCAATAAATTAATGTGCAGCTATGTGCCTGGAGCTTTGGGATCCCAGCAACAAAAGGAGATCTACATCTTTTATCAGCAGAGATAGCCGATGTTATTAGTTGCCAATCTTGGCACAGAGTGCAATGATATAATAACACTTCAAAACATCTCAAGGAATTGTAATGAGCTACAGCTCACAGAAAAGTCTCTTCCAAGGGTGCTGGTATGCCTCCATATAGCAGTGTCACAAGACTCTACAGTACCTCTTGGTCTAACCACGCCTTTCTTGACACAGACACAATATAAAGTATTGTAGTGTAGTACATGTCTGGGATAGACTTTCAAAATTAATTTCTTGGGTTCATAAAAATATGAAGGTGAATTGTTTGTTTATGGAGTCATTGAATCTTTGAGAACCAAAGTGCAAGACCCATTGGTCCTACCTCAGACATTAGTTGCAAGTAGGAGAAAGCATTTTCCTGTCACCAGGTAGAAATTTGGAACACCTCATGTTTATTTTTCTCTTCTTTTGTTTCATTATCCAGTTCAGAAAGGTGAGTCAATACACAATGAAGCATGGGTGGGTGGATTTCACTAATGTTACACTGAGAACCATAACAGTGTAAGTACATTTTATGATCAGAAACATAACAAAAGAAATGCATTGGCTATTTAAATAGTGATAAAGTGCCTACCATAGGGTGTATGAAGTTAATAGGTGTTCAGTTTTAATTAAAAAGAATTAGGTAATGTTCTGAATAAAGACGAAGATTCCTTAAAGATAACTATTTCTGATAAGTTATACTCTGTATGATTGTGCAAATTTAGTTGTTGGAAACACACACAATTATCATCTCTGCCTCTGTTTGCCAGGAGTCCATACATGGCTTAAACAGGTGTGCTGCAAGGCGACAATCAAGTAGCTGGCCAAGGATAGGTTTCTACATGGAGGCTCAGATAGGGAAGGGTGAGCTTGGAACTCTAATGGTTGGCAACCTTAATTTTATATGCCTATAGAATTCAGCAGCTTGCTTCTTCACTGGGAACAGAGGAGAGTTTGATGGTTAAATTCATGTGTCAACTAGGAAGCTGTCCTAGAATGAGAATAAAAACTGATGAAGTTTGGTTAAACCAAATGCCTCCTTTAATGTGGGGTGTCTCAGTCCAATGGGACCAAAGGCTCAACCTCCACCACTAAGAGGGAATTCTTGCATAAATGCTTTGACCTTCATATGCCTTATGATAAGTCTTTCTCTGTCCCACACTCTGTTTCCCCCTTTCCTATGTTCTTATCTCTGCCTCTCTCAGAGATGATATGTTCTTATCTCTGCCTAATACATCTAGCTATTAGCTCTGTGTCTCTGGAAATCCTTGATTCTTAGAATCTTTCAGGCCAGAGAACTATTCAGATGGAATGGTTTATGGAGAGCTGAAGAAGGTGACAGCCTATCATTCTGACCATATTCTGTAGATGAGAAGCAGGTTCCAGACTTGATCAACATTCTGAGAAAGGAATTGACAGCTATGTAAATACCAGGTATGCATCCAGGAGCTCAGCGACCACCTGAAAGTCTGTCTGCCACATCTTCTAAATCCTTAAACCATGAAAAATAATGCATAAAGCCTAGTAATTTGCCACAGTCATGATCTGATGCTCTGGAACCACAAATAGATATTTATATCATCTTGAGCATGTTGTGGAATATTAAAGATGTGTTACATTTGTTTATGCTGTGGAATATTTGTTTAATAATGTCAAGATGTGTTGCATTCTTTTATGTTGTATTTGTTTAACTCTATGAAGCTGTGCTACTTTGCCTGTCTAAAACACTTGATTGGTCTAATATAGAGCTGAACAGCCAATAGCTAGACAGGAGAGAGAAATAGGTAGGGCTACCAGGCAAAGAGAATAAATAGAAGGAGAAAAAGAGAAGAGGGAGGAGCAAGAAAAAGGAAAAGGAGAGGAGGCTGTCAGGGGCCAGCCACCCAGCCACACAGCCAGGCATGGAATAAGAAAGAAAGAAAAGATATACAGAAATAGAGAAAGAGAACAGCCCAGAAGCAAAAGGTAGATGGGATAATTTAAGTTAAGAGAAGCTGGCAAGAAATAAATCAAGCTAAGATCAGCCATTTATAAGAAAGAATAAGTCACCATGTGATTATGGGGTAGGTAGGTGGCAGACCCCCCAAAGAGTAAAGAGTAAAAAAAACCCACCAACAACAACCAACTACATGGGCATTTTTCAGCATGGCATTCTATTTAGCTTTAATTGTCAACTTGACAAGATCCTAGAATCATCTGTGAGGAGATGCCTCAATTGTAGAATTTCTTAAATCAGATTAGTTTGTGGGAGATTGTCTTGATTACAAGTTGATATAGAAGATTCAACTCAATATTGTTGGCACCATTTCTCAGGCAGTTAGTCTTGGGCTGTGGGCTGGGTAGTTTTATGTCAATTTGACACAAGCTGAAGTTATCTGAAAGGAGGGAACTTCAATTGAGGAAATGCCTCTGTAGAATCAGCTGTAGGGCATTTAAAAAATAAGTGCTTGATGGGGTGGGGTTGTTCAGCCCAATGTGAGTGGTGTCATCCTTGGTCTGGTGGTCCTGGGTTCTGTAAGAAAGTAACTTGAGCAAGCCATAATGAGCAAGCCAGTAAGCAGCAGCCCCCGCCCCCCCCCCACCACCATGGTCTCTGCATCAGATCCTGCCTCCAGGATTTTGCCCCCAAATAAACCCTTTCTTCCCTACTTGCTTTTAGTCATGATGTTTCATCACAGCAGTAAGGCACTAATGAATACAGGATATAAATATAACAAAACAAATCAATCAATCAATCAATCAATCAATCAATCAAACAAAAAACCTAGCTGAGCATGATCCAAGAAGGGAGACAGAGTGGGCAAGCCAGCAAGCAGCATTCCTCTACTGTTTTTACTTAATGCTCCCAACTGCGGTTCCTGCCTTGGCTTCCTGTAATGATGTAACTGGAAGCCAAATGAACCCTTTCATTCCCTAAGTTGCTTTGGTCAAAGTGTTTTACTACAGCAACAGAAAACAAACTAGAACCCATGGCAAAGAGGTCTAAGTGAGAAGAATTAAATCTGTATCCTCTATAGAGGCCACATAGTGGTTACCTGTTAATAAAGCAATGTGTAGGTGAAGATACGAGCAGCTGAGTTGGATAAATGGGCTGGCTCTCCCTGTTGGAAAGGTGTAAAGATGGGGAAGCCAAGGCAAGAAGGGAGGTCCAGTTCTTCTCCCCAACCAAAAAGGAATGTCATTTCCTTCAGGACTCAGAATATAGATTTTCAGAAGACTAAGGACTCTGCACCACAAAAATAAGAGGAAAGCAGGTCTTGAAAGGGTTCTCAACCGTTCAGGATGATAGAAGTATCTTCATTGTTTCCTACCTGGTATAGGGGGATGAAGAAAATGACTCTCAACAATGTGGTTCCATTGCAGGTTCATGGCCTATGTGGAGAGACCTGTAGGTAAGGCCCTTGGGCAGGGATACAGAGTATGGAGAAACTTATCACTGAATCCCATAGCTAGGATATAGAGGTCAGGTCAGCTGAGGCAGAAGTTATTAAGTATGTAAGTAGCACCATAGCTGGTGAGGCTGAGGGTGAGGGTCTCATTGCTATGTCCTGGGAGAGGAGGGGTTGGAAGGACCTTTCAGCTATTCATCCAGTACTTGCCAATAAAGGCTCCTCTTAAAACTCACTTTTCCTGTCCACAGCAGAATTAACCACAAGATCTGAGTTAGACTTCTCCAAGCTAATGGAGAATATGAAGGTGTAATTCATGGGGTTGTTGTAGGATAAAACAGAAGCTGGAGTCTAAAAGCTCACAGCACATGTGGAGTATTTCCCTAACTACAATTTCCATTTCTGCTAGGTGAAAAGAAATATAAAAACTTGATATGCCTGCATTGGTTTTATTTCTTATTACTGTGGTAAAATCTTCTGACAAAAGCATCTTAGAAAAAGGGATTCTTTTAGAGCACAATTCTAAGTGACAGTCTATCATAGTGAGAGCAGCTCACAATTAAGAGCAGAGAGAAATGAATGTATGCATGGTCATGCTCAGCTCACCTTCTCATTATATATAATAGCCTGGGACCCAATCTCAGGATATGGTTCCATTTACATTTACCTGGATCTTCCCACATTACTGAACATAATCAAGGTAGTTTCCATAAACATGCTCTTAGACAAAACCGATCCAGACAGTGCTTCATTAAAATTCCCATCAGTGGTAATTCTAGAGTGGGTCAACTGACAATGAAAAGTAGACATCATAACTCCTAAGGAAATTCAAGTTGAGATTATTTAATTGGATAAAATATTTTCTCTTATAATAAGATAAATAATAATATAATAAGCAAAAATATAGGTAACTAAAGGAATCTACAGAGCATTTAGATGCTAATCTGAGCTCCTGCTTCTTCATGATTTATATGCAACTGGAAATTGATCAAAAGATATTATAAAAACTCCTGCAAGCAAAGATACATCTATTATCTATCTGTCTGTCTGTCTGTCTGTCATCTATCTATCTATCTATCTATCTATCTATCTATCTATCTATCTATCTATCTATCTATCTGTCTATCTATCATCTATTTTGTACCTATTAGAGGGGACAGGAAAGGAAAATGGTGGAGGCTTGGCCCATTATAATTAAATTAAGATCTTTAAAGGTCAAACAGATTTGCTTTGAATATTGATTTTGAGTTACCTGGAAACAAGAATGATTCAAAGACTAAACTGGATCCTGTTAAGAGGTATGACAAGGTTGCATTTAAGGAGTCCTAACAAGTATGGGCTTTATCCTATGGCTGGCCAAGAAAGGAATCAGGAGCTAGAGAGCACACAGAACCCAGTGGAAAAATACTGACTCCTCCCAGCCTGGGCTGACTTCATGTGTGTTTACTCTCTGTCATAGCACAAAGCCCTATACAAATAAAGACCCCATGGTTGGCCTAATCTTTGGACGTATTTGTCTTGCTCAAAATAGCTATGAATGAGATAATAAGTGACTCCCTACTCATTTTTACTGTGAAGAGGGCCCTGACATTTTTCAGACAATCCTACTTCAAAGGCCCAAGTGATTGCTAGAGGTGGAAGGTCAGATATCTCTTAGCTGCATGATCTAGGGAAAAGCAGAGACTTGTGAGATTGTGGAATAGGTAAATGGACAATTAACCTGTGAGAACTACTGCCCATTCAGAGAGGGCAATTCACCAATAGGAAACGATGAAGTCAAAGAATTTGTACTGTTAGATCTTCCTTCTTCCCTTCCTTCCTTCCTTCCTTCCTTCCTTCCTTCCTTCCTTCCTTCCTTCCTCCCTCCCTCCCTCCCTCCCTTTCTTTCCTTTCTTTCTTTCTTTCTTTCTTTCTTTCTTTCTTTCTTTCTTTCTT
>CABHPH010137502.1:3303-31555 GCA_902168325.1 Peromyscus nudipes
TCCACACCTGCCTGCCTTCCACACCTGCCTGCCTTCCACACCTGCCTTCCACACCTGCCTGCCTTCCACACCTGCCTACCTTTCACACCTGCCTTCCACACCTGCCTACCTTCCACACCTGCCTTCCACACCTGCCTGCCTTCCACACCTGCCATGGACTCGTCTACTGAGCACCTGTTCTGTACCTGGGACTGAAGAGAAATAGTTGTAGTTCTGAGCCAGGAGGAAAAATGGAAACTGAGAAACCTTCGAGCTGTAGAGATATGTGGAGTGTGGCATGACAATGGCAGCTGGGGGTGTAAGGCCACCCGCATCCCCAGCAAAGAGTCACCAGGCAGAGGAGCAGCATAGAGACTCCTGTCTGAGAGCCTGTGTGTTTCAGATGCTGAAGCTGGAGCCCAGAGGCACAGAGTCACCTGTAGTCATCCAGGTAGCTGCTAACATTGCTGAGACCCAGACCAGCCTGGGGGCTCTAAAGCAAATGCTATTAAGAGACAAGACATGGGCACCTCCCCCTTTACTACCCACAATGAAAACCAAGCCAACTCTAACGCGTCACAAATGCTTAGAGTGGAAATGGAGAATAGGCAGAGATGGGCTTCCTTATTTCTAGTGTCGGGAGCCTTTGAGTGCCTGTGAGCTAGACCTTCCAAGCAGAAGGCATATGCTCTGTCTTGAGAACCAGGGACTGCGACTCTAGGCCCTCAAAACGAGTGACTTACAGCTCTGAAACCAGAGGCTCTTTGTTCTGAACTGTGATAGTGTGTGCCTGAGGGCTTTTAAAGCCAGCTCTAAGGCTGGACAACAAGGGACTTCATGACACTAAACTTTCAAAGCCAGGGGCTTGTTCCTGGGTCTTTGGTGTCAGAAGCTTATCCTACTGGGCTTTTACCACAATGTCCCCCTTCCAAGCACAGATGTCAAATGCATGTTCCTTGCCCTCTGGTCACTCCATGGTAGCCAGAGTTGATAACTTGTCTTGTCTCTTAATAGCATTTGCTTTAGAGCCCCCAGGCTGGTCTGGGTCTCAGCAATGATAGCAGCTACCTGGATGACTACAGGTGACTCTGTGCCTCTGGAATTTCTTTCCGGAATTTCTCCAGTGGCAGCTCACACATTGGTCCCTTTCTTAAAACGTGATTAAAGTGTGTGTGTGTGTGCGCGCGTGTGTGTGTTGGGTGCGTGTGTGCCATGGTGCGTGTGTGGAGGTATAACTTGCAGAGTTCTGGGGATTGCTTGGCAGCAGGCGCCTTTACCCACTGAATTGACCCACTAGCCCTGTACCTGTCTCTTTTGCAGTCTCTACCTCCGTCCATCTCAGCCCTTCAGTGTGGTGGTATTGTGTTCCCCAAAATATTGTGTATGCTAATAAACTTATCTGGGGTCAGAGAACAGGACAGCCACAATATTAAACATGAGGATAGGCAGTGGTAGCATACGCCTTTAATCCTAGCATTCCAGAGGCAGAAATTCATGTGTTCAAGGATACACCCAAGCATGGTGACCCACGCCTTTACTTCCCAGAAAGTCAGCCTTTAATCCCAGGGAGTGGTGGTAGAAAGCAGAGAGGTATATAAGGCGTGAGGACCAGAAACTAGAGGCATTTGCCCTGGAGAGGCATTTAGCCTGGAGAAACATTTGGTCTGGTTAAGCATTCAGGCTTTTGAGCAGCAGTTCAGCTGAGACCCATTCTGGATGAGGGCTCGGGGCATCCAGTCTGAGGAAACAAGATCAGCTGAGAAGTTGGCCAGGTGAGGTTAGTTGTGGTTTGTTCTGTCTCTCTGACCTTCCAATGTTCACCCCAATACCTGGCTCGGGTTTGTTTTATTAATAAGAACTTTTAAGATTCATGCTACACTTCAGAGTCTAATGCCTGTCACCTTTCCACTGCCTCTCACCTCCTCAGCGCAGGAACCCACCAGGGCATGACTGGGCCTAGAAGCCATGGAGCTTCATCTACTTTTCAAGCAAGCAGCTCAACATCCACTGTGCCTGTGATGAACGCTGCAAGTTAGCAATCCAGATCACTGTTACCAGGGCTTCCTGTTGCAGCACTGGGGTGCCCAGAAGAGCTGTCTCTCAGGGACTGACTGGAAAACGCAGCCCAGGAACATGGCCAACATAGCCAGTTATGACTGCACCAGCTGCCCAGACTGGAGCGGGCTACGATGGGCGCGTCATCTGGAGCAGCCACAGCTGGAGTCGAGTCTTCACTGAGTATCTGCCGCTCGAGTAAAATTGTCACTTACTAGTGTGACAACTCAGAGAAACAGTGTAGGCTGAGCTGTTTGATTGGCACTCCTCACAAAAACGGCACAGCTGAAGCTGCAGTTGCCAGTAACTCCTTGATCGCCTCATGGAGTTTCAGGAACAGCAGGGTGATCCTCGTACCTCAGCAGGGGGACAACAGCAGTGACCCCCAATCTCAGCCTCCTTCCTACCCATTCTGGGCAGTTGCAGGCTTCCACTCCTTATCTGGGAAGAGTTTGTAATAATAATAGTAACAACAACAACAACAATAATAATATAAAGTAATAACAATAGGAGGAGAAGGAGCAGAAAAAGAAAAGCCAGGCATGGTAGTGAACTCCTGTTGTACCAGGGAGAAGCTGGGGCAAGAGGATTGCTGAGAGCTTAAAACCAACCTGCTTTACAGAGTGAGTCCGAGGCCAGGACAGATTAAAAAAATTTTAAATAATACATTTTTATTCTATGTTCATTGGTGTTTGCCTACATGTATGTCTCTGTGAGGGTGTCAGAAACTCTGGAACTGCAGTTACAGACAGGAGTGGGCTGCCTTGTTGGTGCTGAGTATTGAACCCAGGTCCTCTGGAAAAGCAGCCAGTGCTCTTAACTGCTAAAAAGATTTTTTTAAAAATGTGCTTACTATAAAGACCTAACATGAAATTTAAATTCCCAGGTAAACCTTGCCGAGCAGTACTTAAAACCCAGCCACATGGCCCCAGGGGTTTGGGTCTGTCTGCTGGGTTGGTTTTTCTTCCCTGCACTCAAGAGAAAGTGGCAGTTTTGTCCTGTTGTTACTTCTCCTTCTCTGTCAGTCAGTAATTTTGAAAAATTCTATTTGTGTTCAAGTCACCAAACAGGGCAAGAGCCAAGAGAAAAACCCGCCCTTGATTCTGCCTACAGACCAGACCTGTGTGTCCACCACATTAACAAAAGAGCAAAGGGAGATGCCACATGAGAAGTTCAGATCAAGATGACAGCTGGGGAAGATTTCACAGGAAAATGCCCCACTGAGAAATTTAGTTAGGAAAGCAACTTCTGGGGAGATCCCTGGGCTTGGCTCAGTCGCTGACCCTGAGCTCTCTAACTCCCCGTTCTAAATGTACAGAGCCCACACACAAAGGGTGGAATCAACATTGGATGCACTTGTGGGGCAGGCTTGTTAATAGGCCCAAGCTTTGGGGTAAGGAAGCATCACGTCTCAGGCAACATGGTGCCTGGCTCCAGCACCAGGAACTGGTGGGTGTTTGAAGTGAACACATTTTCTTTTTTTTTCTACAGCTTTCCTGTCAGAAGCGTTCAGCCTCAAAGGGGTGTGACAGGCTTTGGGACACACTGTCCCAAGATACGGCATGCTAGCATCTGAGAAGGCAGGAAGGTCACATTTAACATCCCTTGCTCCTCATCCTTTAGCAGGTCAGAAAACCTTTATTAGCCTTGGGTTCTATTCTCAGTATTACATAAACTGGACTTGGTGCTTCACACTTATCATCCCATCATTTGGTAGATGCAGGCAGGAGGATAAGAAATTTAAGATCATTCTTGGCTACATAGGAAGTTTGAGGCCAACCTGAGCTAGAGACTCTGTCTCGAAGAAAAAAGCAGTGTATATTCATTGTACAAAAAATGATTCCATAATGACATTAATATATGTATACATGCATATATATGTGTGTGTGTATGTAAGTATATAAAATACTCTTTACCCATATTAGCCTCTCATTGGTCTCCCTTTCTCCCAAATTATTCCCTTTCTACTCTTGTGTCTTTTTAAAGTTTACGGTTATGCAAACCTGAGGAAATACGTGACATTTGTCTTTCTGGATCTGTTTTATTACATTTAACATGGTGATCTGTTTTATCTGTTTTTTCTGCATGATTTTCTTTCTGACTGAATAAAACTCCATCTCATGTATACAGCACACTTTCCTCCATCTCTTCACTCACTGATAGGCAGCTAAGTTGATTCTGTAACTTGGCTATTATGAATGGGGGCCATGATAAACAGTTGTGTAGGTACCTCTCCTGTACACTGACTTCGCTGATTCCTTGGTTAATACCCAGGAATGGTATTATTTTCTTCGTTTTGAGGAACTATCGACAGTTGTCAAGTACAATTGAGCAAAAGGGGGTGATATGATTCTGTCTAGACTCTAGACCCTTCTTGACCTCTGGGGTATGGTGGGATGAAGGCTTATGACCAATTTTTAGGCCAGCAGGATAAGAGAGTTCTCTTATGGACAGAAAGGAGAAGGGAAGTGCCTTTCTCAACTGCCAAGTTGCCATATTTGGGGTGTCACAATATGAGCCCTGATAGATGTGGGTGTCCGTAGTGTTAATAGTTGTGGTTTGTTCACTCATTTTACACTCACTCATTTCATCCTCTGCTTGGATTACTAGCACTTATTTTTTTATTCTCTGTTTGATAACATCTGAATTGCATCTCATCTGGGGCTATCACAGTCAATGGTGCTACCATGAACATTCCTGCCCCAGCATTTGGCAAGCACACACACTCATTTTCCCCGAGACAGCCACACTGAATTGCTGTGCTCTGGGGCATGTTTCGGTTCAGCCTCTAGAGGCTTTTAAAGTACTAAGAGAACCAGGTGTGGTGGAGCACACCTTTAATTCCAGTACTCAGGAAGCAGAGGCAAGCAGAGCTCTGTGAGTTGGAGGCCAGCTTGGCCTACAGAGTGAGTTCTCGGACAGCCAGCACTGTGTAGAGAGACATTATCTCAAAAAAACAAAACAAAACGAAACAACAATCCTAAGAGAGAAAGTATTTTAAAACTCAAAAATAAGAAAGTGGAGCATGATGGATATCATGGTAATCCCAGCACTCTGTAGACAGATTCAGGCGGGTAGTGAGCTCAATGCTAGTCCAGCTAAATAATAAGACTGCCACAAAATGGGGAGAACCCTGAAAATGGCATTTATAATTGATCAGTGTTTTTCCAACAGGGCCCTTTCCCTCTATGGTTGTATAGTTTAGACTTTTTTCAAAAATAATTGAGAGTTGGAGAAATGGCTCAGCAGTTAAGAGTTCTTGCTGCTCTTTCAGAGAACCTGAGTTTGGTTCCCAGCATTATATCCTACCTGCCTGTAACTCCAGCTCCAGGAAATCCAACCCCCTCTTCTGGCCTCCACAGGCACCTGGACACATGTGGCAGACACTCACTCATACATACACACACATGCTCATAAATCTTTGTGTTGGAGGAGTGGCTCAGTAGTTAAGAACACATCTGCTCTTGTATAGGACCTGAGTTCAGTTCCTAGCACCCATGTTGGGCAGCTTACAACCATCTATAATTCCAGCTTCAGGGACTCGAACACCTTCTGGCTGCAGAGGACACTTGCATTCCTGTACACATACACAAATACATAGATAGTTTAAAAAATAAAGTAAATATTTTAAAAAATGACAATAAAGATATAGCTCAGTGTTAGAGCATTTGTGTTAGCATTTGCAAAGCCCTAGGGTTGGCATCTGGCGCCACCACAATTATAATAAAGATAATGATAATGATAACATGTTTTTGTGGGTTTTTTTTAGTTAGGATCTCAGTTGGAACCCTAGGCTGGCCTGGAACTTAATATGTAGCCTAGGTTGGTTGGCCTTGAACTCATGTTGAATGAGGTACTATCCCTGGCAATAATAATAATTAGAAAGTAATAATATTGAGAGGCTGATGTGGTAGCCCACACTTGTACTCCCAGGAGGCATCCTGGAATACATTTGAGATGAGGGCCTGTCTCAAAGAAGGGGGAGAATATAAATATGTGTAGTTTACTCAAACTTTGCATTGAAATCCACAGTAAGTTTAATTTTTAAAATTGTGACAGTATATACAATACAAAATTTACCGTTTCATCTAGTTATACTGCGTTTGAGAACATCTTCACGGACCATATTCAGAAAAAATTTAAGCCAAGTGTGGTGACTCTCACCTGTGAGCCCAGCACTGGGAAGGTGGAGACGGGAGGATTCCTGGGAGTTAAGGACAGGCTGAAGGATGCCATGACACCCATACCAGCCTGGGCTAATGAGTGAGATCCAGTGTCAAAATTTTTGTGCTGTTTTAACCAGTTATAGTGGTTTTGGGATTTTAGTGTCATATTCGTGTTTTTTGAAAAACAAAACAGACAGTGACACAGAATGGAAAGAAAGGCCATTCTCAGCATTGGGGGATGTCCTAGAACAAAAGAGTGTACCAAAGGGCAAGTGCCTCAGACACGTCAGTGATGTTCCCACCAGGAGCTTGAACAGACCTTGGCATGGGTGTCCAGTCCCTGGCCCATAGTTTACTGATGATAAAGGAAGGGCATGCTCTTCTGCCTCGAGTCCAGCAGACTGTAGAGGGAGCTAGAACTTGGTACGCTCTTCTTAATCTTGACTATGTTCACCCAAGGGTGCCCCGTTTGACCCTGTCTGCTTTGGGGTCAGCCAGGAATAGTATAAACCTAGAAACTTAAGAGGAGCTGGGGAAAGGACCTGTGGTTTGACGTTTTTCAGAATTCTTTTTTGTGTGTATGTGTGAGAGAGAGGGAGCATGAGTGTGTTTCAATAGTGCTTTTCATGTGCACAGCTCAGCGGAGGAAGAACTAAAATAGAAGGGGCCCCAGAGAGGAGGGGTGCTGGGAGGGGGCGGAAATGTGCTCAGAACACTTGATGATCTCTAAATCTAGGGCTCTGGAGGGTTTTGGAGGGGTAGTTCAAAAGCAGGTCCCCACCCCCACCCCACCTGAAACTTTCCCAGCCTTCTCTGAAGCCTTCCAAAACCCCAAGCTCTATCTAGCCTGACTACAAGGTCCCCCACAGCTCAGCGAGACGGGATCCTTGGAGACTAGGATCTAACTTTAAGAGCCTCCTGACAGCCAGCAAGGCCTTCCTGCACCTTCAGAAGGCAAGCTACACCATGCCACTGTCCCCTCCCCACCACAGGGGAGACCAAGGTCTCATTTTGATCAGAGGAGGGTGTGGCAGCAAGGTGGAAGGAGGGGCAAGATCCCCGCATCTTGCTGTGCTCGACAGCACCTGCTGAGTTCATTTACACTGCAGGTTTCTTGGGGACCAACGTGAGTAGAAAGAAGCAGCCAGGAGGTTACTGGGAGAGGGACAAGACACCCCTTTTCCCTTAGCCTCTCTCTCTCAACTAGTTCCCTAACTAAAAGTGCCTACCTTTCACACCCCCACAGTGCTACCCACTGCCCCAGGGTCTCTGTTCCTCATCTGGTCACTCTTCTACCTTGTATGACTATGCCTGAGAAGGCTACAGGGATCTCCACAGGGTTAGACTCTGTCACATCAGGGGCTCTTCCTTCAGACACCTGCTATGTAGCATGATTACTTTGTCATCTCTCTTCTCCCATGGTCTGAGACTTGTAGAGACAGTCCAGATGGATGCTGCCCGTTTCTATCACTCATCCCTAGAACAAGGCTTACCTGGGAGCTAGTACCCAGGACCTGAGTCAGTGGGGGCTGGGGAATGCAGGAAGGGATTGGAGAGAAGGTAGGAGAGGAAGAAGGAAGATGCAGAACAGAGAGAGGAGTGGGGAAGGTGGGGTCCACAGAAATGAGTAGTTCCTCCTGGCTTTATACCCTTCCCACCACTTGAGACATTCAGTGGATGGTTTCAAGTGTCTACCAGCGTCCTTTTAGTGCTCTGGAAAGCACATCTCACAGCTGTCACAAATACGTCACCTATATAACTGAAGTCCTGAGGGAAATGCTAGATGCCCCAGGGGAGGGTTCTGATCCGAGTGAGAAGAGTGTCTGCTCAGGTGTTAGTGCCAAGGGAGACCATATGAGGCCAGCAGCCCCAGAGCGAGCTGTTTGACATGGTAGATGGATCCTTCACTTGAGAAGCATAAACTGTCTTGTTTATCCAGTATTCTCAGAGTACCTGTTTGAAAGTGGGCCCGATTCTACTCTGCCATTACATGTGATTGAGGGATAGTGTGCGCACCAGTGCACTCTTCACGTGTGATTTGGCACTTGTAGCAAACGTAAAGTTGTCGCGTTGCCACCACAGTCTGGTTCTGGAATACTCCCCTCATCCCCCAAAGACTGCAGTTGCTCAGTTCCATTCCAGCCCAGACTCACCTTGTCTGCACATTTCTTATGCACAGAAACATATAATTTGTAACTTTTGGAGTCTGGCTGCTTTCACTGAGCATTATTTTCTCGAGGCGTATATTATTGCTGAATATTAATCATTAATCTCAGGTGAGTGACATCAGCGGAGAACTTGATCACCAGAGAGGGAAGACTAAGAAGCAGAGCAAGAGTGATGGGAGAGAGCCAGGGACGAGATTTTCTTCTTCTCACACTTCGCTGTTCTCCTCCCCCAGCTGGGTCCCACCTCCTGAAGTCCCGGTATCACCCCGAATGGCGTCCCCAGCTGGAAATCGAATCTTCAGCACAGGAGCCTGTGGAGCCATTTCATACTCCAACCTTAGTGCTGTCCTAGAGTGTGAGAGCTGTTGACTTTATCAACCTTGAGTCCAGCCACCACCGGGCTCTCACGGTCCGTCTCCAGCTGTTGTCTTGGACCTTGGAAGCACATCCTGTCATCTGCAGGGTGACAGCACTGTGTGGTTGTACTTTGGTGCTCCTTGTCTTATTTTGCCACATGGGTGGGGACGTAACTCCAGGTGCAGAGGAGCAGCCGAGGCAAGGACTTCACCCTACATGCTTCACGGTTAAGTGTCAGTTGTGATTGACATGCGTGTCTGCAGGCACCCTGGGGCCGACCAGTCAGGTGGCTTTCTGTGCCTGGAGTGCTGAGCATTTTATCAGTGGTCATCTTTATCCAGTGCTTTCTTGTCTATTGGGATGACTAGACACTGACAGATTCGCTGATGATAGCCTGCACTTTATTTGTTGATTGAACCTGTTTGTCATAAAGCGCTCGTCTGTGTTTAGTTCCCAGACTTGATGAGAGAAGAATTTTACAGGAACTAGAGGCTGAGTCAGGTCACTTACACAAAAGGCAGCCAGTGAGTGTAGAAGAAAAAAAAAAGACAGTGATAGCTGTGTCCTGGCCCCAAAGAGGACCATCAGTGGGGGATCCCAATGGAGAACGGTCTTCAAAAACCACTGACCTTATATAAAATGGGAGGGGAAAAGAATCTTGAGAAGAAGTCTAGGTGTGTTTAAAAGAAATGATTTGATAAACAGCTTGAAGTGATTGAACTGCGTATCTGAGGAGACTCCTGAGTGCTGGAGCAAGACAGGACAGGATCTGAGGTGGAGCTAAATTTTCCAGAGTAGAGAGAAGCAGCAAAAGACTCAGAAAGGATGAAACCAGGGAGACTGAGTGTGATGGTTCCTCTTCATCAGCAGCTTGGCTGGGTTCAGAATCCTGGAGACACACCTCTTAGTGTGTCTTTGAGGGGGGTTCCAGATAGGTTTAACTGAATATGGAAGACCCACCCTGCATGTAAGTGCACCCTCCTGTGGGCCGGAGTTCTGGACTGAAAACAAGTAGAGGGGTGGGGGGAGAGGATGCCAGCTGAGCACCAGGATTCCTCTCTCTGCTTCCTGACTGCTGAAACAATGCAGCTTCTGCCTCATGCTCCCCCACCCCACTTCCCCTGATACAGTGGACCACGTGTCCTCAACTGTGACCGAGAGCAAACCCTTTTTCCTTGTTTGTCAGATGTTTTGTTACAGCAGCAGGAAAGTAACTAATACACTAAGTGAGCTCGGGATGAAGGAGGGGAAGAAGGGGTGAACTCTGGCATGGGGCAGGGGGAGAAGAAGGGGGTGAACTCTGGCATGGGGCAGGAGGAGAAGAAGGGGGTGAACTCTGGCATGGGGCCTTGTGGTATCTGGCATCACTAAATCCTATGCTTTTGATGTTCTGGTTGTATCATGCACATCTCAATAGTTGTTTTTTTAATTGTTGAATATACTTCTAGAATTTGGAGTTTTATCAACAGAGAAGGAAAATAAAATGGTTATAAATAAAATAGAAGCAGAGCTAAGTAGTACAAGAAGGGACCTAGAACAAGATGCTTCCAAAGGCTTCCTCCTAATTAGCTGCTTCCTCTAGCCAGGCAGCACCCGCTGACACCCAAATGTGCCTTCATGTTATGAACCTGTCAGTTAATTATTAGCCAGTCACTTCCCAAAAGTCCCATCTCTGAACCACACCTTTAATGTATTAGCCTTTGGGGAAGGCCACATTATATCAAGTATATACCAGGTACTTTGTTATTGCTAGTATCTCAAAAGACTGGGTATGTTCATTGCTACTTTTAATCATATGCTCTGAGACCTACATTCCTGGGTATCAGAAAATATCCTGGTGGTGAATCCTAAAGATCTAGCTCCACGCAAATGACAATGTTCTGTTGTGGCCTTCAGTCTTGGCTTCTCATATCCTGCAAACACCACTGAGCACCTTGTGTGTGTTGGACCAAGGACGAACACAGTAGAGACTGCCTGTGGTGGAGGAGGCACAGAGCAGATCATTCAAACTGCAAGTCTGTGAGTCACAACTGAGAGTTTAGGGGGCTGATGGAAGGTCAGACGGTTTCTCATGGGAAGTGACATTTGATCTGGCTTTTTCAGGATCTACAGAGAAGCATGCACAAGGACACAGGACTTTCCTTTAACCAGAAAAATCCCACATCAAGAACATGTATACCTCAGCTTAGAGTTCAGAGAAGCAGAAAGCAGAAATTTCCCCTGGCTGTGGGGTTGAAACAGGAAACTACCCAGGAACCCTCTGCAGATGAAACCGGGGATTCCCAGCTCCCAGGACAGGTGGACGGTTTTCACAAGAAACATTCTCCATGCAGCTTCCACCTGTGCTCCGGCCTCTTGAAAATGGACGCTCCAAGAGGCTACCGGTTTGCAGTGAGACCCTAGCATGTGTGCCTGAGGTGAATCTGCCCCTGGGAATTATTCATAGGCTGCATAAAGAAATCTTTCAGAGTTGATAAGGAGCAGTCATGTCTTTCTGTACTTGACAGTACAGTGCCTGCCTTCTGGAGACAGATGGTCGTCACTGCCTTGAGCAGGTGGAATGCCTCATACCTGGGTTGTTGAGGTGTGAATAATGCTGCCTGTGCCCAGAACCACACATGTTGGTCCAGGGGACTGTGAGGTCTTAGCTGGTGCTAGAGCTACATAGGTTATGGATTCCTTCCCTCAGAGGGACCTGAGCTAGAAGGACAAGCCTCATATTGGTAGGGGATGGGTTTCCCTGATCAGTAAAGGAGAAGTAGGATATTTCTACAGTGTTTCTCTCTTACTTCCAGGACCATTACAGGTGGGATGGTCCTCCCTTCCCCCATGCCCACGTTAAAGTCCAAATTCCAACAACCTGAGAATGTGTATAGAAGGTCAAGTGGACGGAGCCTGATCTGCTAGACTGATGCTGATGTTAAGAGGAGGAGATCAGGACACAGAATGATGGCAGAGACCCAGGAAAGGCAGCCTCAGAGGAGGCTAGCTCTGCCTGTGTTTTCACCAGGGGCATGCAGGCTCCAGAGCTGTGAGGAAAAGCATCTCTGTGGTGGAAGTAGCCTGGTCTGTGGTACTTTGTTACCCAGTCCAAGCAGATGAACACAGCTCTCATTGAAAACCCACATTCTGTCACCACAGGAGTAAATGTAGATGCTGGCCAGGAGTCATTGGTTAGAAAGGCCCTGTCACTCCCCAGGGGTTATTTCAGTATTGGGTGACCTGGCTGCCTACTGGGGACAGAAAGTGGGGTTTCAGAGTTGGTTTCCCAGCAGCCCAGGCTCTGCCTGCTGATGTCAGCAGCTGCCTTACAGTAAACACGGTTTGTTGGGGCAGATTTTGCCTGCCCAGAACTAGTCTTCATCAGGTTAAATGGCTCATGGCCTCAGGGACATGAGTGGCTTTTGATGTTTAAAGAAAAAACAACCCAAAGCTCAAACTGTAACTTGGTGTTTATCTGGTTTATTAGACATACTCCATTGTAGTTGGACCTTTTTGTCGGGACCACAGGCTCCCCAGTAATGACACAGAGACTTATTATTAATTTTAAAAGCTCGGCCATAGCTTAGGCTTGTTACTAACTAGCTCTTACAGCTTAAATTAACCCATTCCTATTAATCTGTGTATTGTCATGTGGCTCGTGGCTTTACCTGTCCTCCAGCATGTCTTGCTCCCTCTTTGTCTCCTGGCGACCCCCGTTCTTCTTCCTGGCATCCTCTGTGCCTGAGAATCATGCCCAGCTATTGGCCATTCAGCTTTTTGGCCAAGTACTTTTTTTTGTGGGGGGGGGAGGGTTTTGGTCTTTTTGAGACAGGGTTTCTCTGGTCTTGGTGCCTGTCCTGGATCTCGCTCTGTAGACCAGGCTGGCCTTGAACTCACAGAGATCCACCTGGCTCTGCCTCCCAAGTGCTGGGATTAAAGGTGTGCACCACCACCACTACCTGGCTATGGCCATTCAGCTTTTTATTAAATCAATCAGAATGACACATCTTCACAGTGTTCAAAAAGATTGTTCCACAACATTCTATGGTACAAAGGGAATAATAAAATGAGACAGCTTTGAAGTCTCAGGCACTTGGCAGCCAGACTTTAGGCTTCAAATGCATTTTTGCTTACTAACTGGAAATATGCAGAGGACTCTGGAAAGGCCTGTGGGAACCTTGCTCACTTGCCCTTCAGCCCCGGCTGGGCCCCGCCTTTATAAGTCAGAGCCTTTCTCTCCTACCTTCCACCAGAAAGTTCTGGAAACCTGTTGGTTTCCAAAAGAGTTGCTGGTGGCCGCAGCTCCTTTGTGAAACTTCAGTTAGATTATACCCGAACCCTTTCTACTGTGGCATGGCACCTCCCACTGACCACACCCCCTGAGTGTAAGTTAGCTCCCCAGGGCCTGAGCTTGGCAGGGGAGAGTACAAAGAGGCACAAGTTTTGCTATTTGCTCTCTGGGCTTCAGTGTCCACAGCCACCCCTCAGAGGACCTTCATGAGGGGTGCATTCACATGGACTGTACTTGTGATACAGTGGCCGCTAGCTGTAATGTCCCTGTCTTCCCCTCTCTCTTAGCTATGGTTGTTGTACTGCTGTGAAGAGACACCATGACCATGGCAACTCTTAGAGTTCAGAGCTTTAGTCTGTTGTGACCATGGTGGAAAAGCATAGCAGCACACAGGCAGACATGGTGCTGGAGAAGGAGCTGAGAGTTCTACATCTGGATCAGCACACAACAGGAAGAGACTGGGCCTGGCTTGAGCATCTGAGACCTCAAAACCTACCCCCAGTGACACACTTCCTCCAACAAAGCTACACTGACTCCAACGAGGCCACACCTCCTAACAGTGCTACTTCCTATCAGTCTGTGTGGGCCATTTTCATTCAAACCACCATATTCCACTCCCTGGCCCCCATAGGTGTATAGCTATATCATAGTGTAAAATGCATTTAGTCCAAATTCAGGAGTTTTCATAATCTGTCAGTCTCAAAGTTGTTTAAAAGTTCAAAGTTCAAAGTCTCTTCTGAGACTCATGCAATCTCTTAACTATAATCTCCTGTAAAATCAAAATGAAAAAGCAGATAACATACTTACAGCATACAATAACACAGGATATACATTACCATTCCAAAAGGGAGAAAAGGGAGCATAGTGAGGAAATACTGGACCAAAGCAAGACCAAAAACCAGCTGGGCAAACTCCAAACTCTGCATCTCCATGTCTGATGTTAGAGCGCTCTTCAGATCTCCAACTCCTTTCAGCTTTGTTGACTGCAACACACGTCTCTCTCAGGCTGGTTCCACTCCCTGTTAGCAGCTGTCCTCGGCAGGTATCCCACTGCTCTGACATCGCCAACATTTTGGGGTCTCCAAGTCAATCCAGGCTTTGCCTTCACAGCTTCATGCAATGGCCTCTCTAGGCTTCCATGCAGGAACACCCCTGACATGTGCCTGGCCTCAGCAGCTTTCCTTAGCTGTGGAGGGAGGTTCCATAACCCCTTTCTTCTGTCCTTGACTCTAAAGCCAGAACCACATGGCTGAAGCTTCCAAGTTCTGCTGCTTGCTGAGGCTGGAACACGGCCCCTTCATTCAATTACATCTTCACCAGCTTTCTGTTTTCAATGGTTTCCTTCATTGTGTTTTTTTTCACTGCCTAAACTTGACTGTCTTGGTATTCACTCTGTAAACCAGACTGGCCTTGAACTCTGAAATCTGCCTGCCCTCTGCCTTCCCAGTGCTGAGATTAAAGGTGTGCACTACCACAAAGGCTCTAAGCTTTTCTTTAATTCCTTCTCAGAAGTTGGAAGCTTAGTTTGGTGGGGTCTTGCCCTGCAGTCTCCACTCTCGTTTATTCCATTTAACATCAGATTTTCTTCATTCTCTTTGCTCCTTGAACACAGGGCTTAGCTCCGTTCTGCTGCTTGGTGCCACTTGCGCTGTGCATTTTGTTTTTCCTTGCTCAGCTTGCTCCTTTTCATCATAGAGTTTCCTAAGAGTGAACACTAATAACCACACCATGGAGTCTATACTAGGCTGTTTTGAAATTTCTTCTGCCAATGGAATTAATCCAAAACTCAGGTAGCCTCAGGTAGATTTTTCAGACAAGGGCAGAAAGCAGCCACATTCTTCACCAAATACCACAAGAACACATACTAACATTCTTCTCTGAAACCTCTTGAGCCAGACCCCTAGAGCACCACTGTCTTCTATGTTCTATTAAATGGCCCATTAAGCCCCACTTAAAGCATTCAACTGCTTTTCTAACCCAAAGTTCCAAAGTCCACAGTCCTCCAAACAAAAGCATGGTCAGGCCTATCACAACAGTACCCCACTCCTGGTACCAACTTCTGTCTTAGTAAGGGTTCTATTGCTGTGAAGAGACACCATGACAACAGCAACTCTTATAAAGGAAAACATTTAATTGGGGCTGGCTTGCAGTCCATTATCATCATGGCAGGAAGCATGGTAACACTCAGGCAGACATGGTGCTAGAGAGGCAGCTGAGAGTTTCCCATCTGAATCCACAGGCAGCAGTAAGAGACTGCCACACTGAGCCTGGCTTGAGCATCTGAAACCTCAAAGCCTGCCCCCTACTGACACAACTCCTCCAACAAAGCCACACTTACTACAACAAAGCCACACCTCCTAGTAGTGCCACTCCCTATGGGCCTGTGGGGGCCATTTTTATTCACACCACCACTCCCCCTGCCCTCCACGTAAGACTGTGGCTTCTTCTTTACGCCCATGTCATGTGCATAATGTTCCACACACTGAAATCAGAATGAAGATGTGCTGATGACTCAGTTTCTTGTCTCCTCTGATCCCACACATCACACTAATTTGTATCCAGCCTAGCTAGGACTAGCTGTGATATATCCAAATTTGTTGGATCCCCTGGAGCTGGAGTTACAGGCAGTTGTGAGCCACTCAATGTGGGTACTGTGCACTGAACTTGGGTCCTCTGCAAAAACAGTTCACAGCTCTTATCCATAGAGTCATCTTTCCAACTTCAAGATGCAATTTTTAAAACAATTTTTTAAAATGTTATTTTATAATTTTATGTGTATGACGACTTTGTCTTCATGTAGGTGTGTGTATCATATGTGTGCCTGGTGCCCATAGAGGTCAGAAGACATAAAAGCCCCTTGGACTGGAGTTACAGGTGATTGTGAGCTACCATGTGGGTGCTGGGACTCAAACTCAGGTCCTTTGCAAGAGCAGCAAGTGCTCTGAACTGCTGAGCTGACTCTCCAGTCCCTTAAGACAACTTTTGACTCTAAAAGATATTCACGCTCCTTATAGAAGGGGTAAAATGGAGGCCATCGAGGTGGTTCAGCAGTAAAGATACTTTCTTTTACCAAGCCTGATGATCTGAATTTGGTTTCCATATGGAAGAAGAGAACTAACTTCAACAAGTTGTCTGTCCTCTGACCTTCCCTAGGTACACCATGGCATGACATGCCCCTTCCCCTCACAAAATTAAAGGTGAAAAAATAAAGGGTGGGCTGTTACACAATCATAAAGAAGAAAATACACACTGTGGCCAAAGCCAGCATCCAGTACAGATGGAGTCAGATCTGTTACACTCTACTGGGCATGCAAGGAGATGCACCCCAGAGCACCCAGTGGCCACTCAGCTTTCTCACAGAAAGTCCCTTCCTCAAGCACAGCCACCTCTGGCAACCTTACTCTATCAAAAGATGAACCTCTGGTATACGCCGTCTTGTCTCACACTTTGCCTTGCTCATAATATAACCTGCTGCTCTTTAAAACTGCAATCAAGCTGGGCGGTGGTGGCGCACGCCTTTAATCCCAGCACTCAGGAGGCAGAGGCAGGCGGATCTTTGTGAGTTCGAGGCCAGCCTGGTCTACAGAGCGAGATCCAGGAAAGGTGCAAAACTACACAGAGAAACCCTGACTCAAAAAACCAAAAAAAAAAAAAAACCTGCAATCAAGGAGGCATCTCAACCTCCTTTGTGGCCCATGTAAGCTGAACCTACAACATAGAATTCCTTGAGCTGCTAAACCCAAGGTTTTTCACTCTGTTACCTGATTAAAGAAATACAATGGCGGCTTTGGTTTTATTCTTGCTGAGGTGATTCTTGTAGTGGGGCTTCACCTTAGGCCTTTCCTCAGGCCACAGTTTCACAGAACTCAAAGGCAGGCAGCTCACAGTTACCTACTCCTTCTTTCCTATGCTCATATCAGCCAGGGCACCTGACCAAGTGGTCCTGGGCTTCTTGAAGGGTCACATGGCTGAAATTCATCCAATCCATGATATTTTTAAAGAAATAGCCATGCTGACACTTGTAGAGTCCAGTAGGGCTCTAGTGTGTCTCGGTTTGGGACACTGTCCCTAGTTTTCACAGCAGAAGTATGAATGGCACCCCAGCTGTGGTGGGTGCTCTTAGAGCATACTAGGCAGGGATCTTTTGACTCCTCAAGTCTTCTGCTGATTGGCCTCTTACCCCAGTTCTGTGCTGATAAGCCTAGCTACCCTTCCAGTGCATGGGGGGTGGGGATGTCCTTGTGTACAATATGTGTGTCTCTGTGGTGTGAGGATGCCTCATGTTGAGACTTGCACAGCTTCCTCCTGGACTAGGTCTGCTTTTCTGTAGTTTTTCCTTACTATGGTTCTGCTCTTCCCTTCACCCTGAAATATACTGAATATCAAGAATATACCTGTGTGTGTGTGCACGACAGTGCAGGTGTGCATGGTCCCAGCCTGGCAAACATGCAGTTAGCAGATATTGTTGCTACAGATAAAATCTGGCCTTTAGAATCCAGTACAAACAGAAATGAAGGCTCAAAATAAACAGGAGGTACCAAAGAAAGCAACTTCAAACATGTCTCCAAGGGATTGGCTTTCTCAATATTTTGGGTCCATCATATGCCCCCTGGTGGTAGAAGGCGAGCATGACAGTGCCACTGTGGGAACATGGCAGATTCTCCTTGGTGTGCGGGTTAGCTGTGTTAGTGTGACTGGCTGACTACTTTTGTCATGAGGATAATGTAATATTAGCCTGCAGCCTAGCAGGGTGCTGGGGAAACCTATTATAAACTTCCTTTCACAAAATAGTTACAACAGGCTGGGCGGCTGGCTCATCAGTTAAGAGAACTTTGTGTTCTTGTAGATGACTTGAATTGGGTTCCATGCACCCACCTGGCAGTTCACAGTCTGTAACTACAGTACAACCTGACTCATTTTCAGCTCCCACGTATATGTCTACACAGTACATATACATGTACTGAACACAGGTGCTGCACACACGGCACACAGATAGACATGTAGACAAAACATCCATATTCATAAAATATAATTTCTTTTTGGTTTTTCAAGACAGGGTTTTTCTGTGTGGCCCTGGCTGTCCTGGAACTTGCTCTGTAGACAAGCCTGGCCTCAAACCCAGAGATCTGCCTGCCTCTGCCTCCCAAGTGTTGGGATTAAAGGTGACCACCACTGCCCGGCTAAAATAAATTTAAAATCTTTTTAAAAATGCTCTGGCGGCACCATAAATGACTAGAGTCACAAAGAACTACAGAATAGTTGTAAACTAAACATGGGTGGCTTGGTATCTGTGTTGGTATTCCTCAGAAACACTTCACTGAGTATACGCCCTCATTACTGGACTTCATTTTGATACTTGTCTATCCTTCATAGTGCCCTCTACTTTTAAAGGGTTTATATGTTGAAAAACTGCTGTGGCCTTTTATGACCTGTATATAATGTAGAATAAAATAATAAAATTCTTGATAGCTTTTTCTAAGTGATAAATGTACCGAGACAATGTTGTATTGAATGTTTGTACCCTTTCAGGGAATTTCTTGCATTTGAGACTGAAATAAGATTAAAACACGGGCTTCTTAAAGGCAAAAAAAAAAAATGCTTTGGCAACCCCATTGAATGACTATTTGTCATCATTTATAGAGGAGAAAGCTGTTTCTCAGGCTGAGTACACCATTCGGGCACACAGCTTGGAGGAAGGGATAGGCAAGTGGCCAAGACTTCACAACAGGCCAAAACCCGCGTCTTGGCCACTTGCCTATCCCTTGACCCCTCCAGACACCAGCAGTGGTGTTTCTCTGAAGTGAGCTCTGTGTGGGTCCTTTGCAAAGAAAACTCTTCAGTTAATAAAGTGTGCTCGGGCATAGCCTAATGGGATAGCACTTTCCCAGCATGCATGAGGCAGGTCCTGGGTTCAATCTCTAGCAGTGGAGTGCCCAGTAAAGAAGAGACCTGGGGACAGGGACAGTGACCCTGATGCCCAGGGCAGACCCTGCAGAGGCACGGGGGCTTCCATGGGGAGTGCCAGCCAGAGGGGGGAACAAAGCTAATCTCTTGGGTGCCCAGACTAGTCTTGAACTCACTCTGTAGCCTAGGCAGGTGTTGAATTTGTGATCCTCCTGCCTCAGCCTCCTGAGTAGCTGGGAGCACACACCTGAACCACCAGACCTGGCCACTTCTTAGGTTATCACTGAGAAGTAGACAGAACTAAATTCTCAAGGAGCCTGTGAGAAAGCAATGCCTCCTGCCAAGACGTATGCCCGTCCATCATTAGGAGACCCCAGCTCTGCCAGGCCTTTTGAATGGACCCCAGGGTCTGGTCTGTGGTGTGGTAAAGGACTTTGGCAACACTGCAGCTGCGGACCTCTCTGTGGAGAATCTGATGACATGTGACACTGGGGCTTCAGACAAGGTCAGCCCGAGAACGTGCTTGCCATGTAGCACAGCCAGAGAATTAACACATCAAAAACAAGGTAATAAAGATTACCCAGAGCTGAGCATGGGGGGGGGGACACCCCTTAATCCAGCACTCAGGAGGCAGAAGCAGGTGGTTCTGATTTGAGGACAGTGTGGTCTACAGAGCAAGTTCTAGGCCAGCCAGGGGTACACAGTGAGACCCTGTTTCAAAAACTTTAAAAAAAGAAGTTTTAGTGCTGGAGAGAATGGCTCAGCAGTTAAGGTCACTTTGCTATTCATCCAGAGGTTCTAAATTCCATTCCCCACATACATATGGCAGTTCACAACCACCTGTAACTCTAGTTTTAGGGGCTCTGGTACCCTCTTCTACCCTCCGTTGGCACCAGGCACATACATGGTGTGCCTACGTACATTCAGCCAACACTCATAAGATAAAACTAAAAAGTAAATCTTTTTTTAAAAAAATCCCTCAGGCTGGGGAGATGGCTCAGTAAGCAAGGCACTTGCCATGCAAGCACGAAGACTTGAGCTGAGCTGTCCAGTACTCATGTAAAAGTCGAGCATGACCACATGCACCGGTAACCCTAGCACTGGGCAGACACAGTCAGGCGAGTCCCGAAATGGTGAGCTCCAGGTTCAGTGAGAGATCTTGTCTGAAAAGATGGAGAGAGATTGAGGAAGACACTCGATGTCAGCCTCTGGCTTCCACACTCACACATACGTATATGCACACACACACACACACACACACACACAAACTTAAACAAATATTTTAAAAATTCACCAACGATCTGCTTATTGTGTAGGTTATACATTGATGTTCAAAATACAGAAGGTGAATAATGCTACGTGTTCTTCCTGCCAGATACCAGTATTGCCAACTTGTGTGTCGGCACAGTGTGTGTGTGTAGGGTGTTTGTGCATATGTGGGTGTGCAAATGTTCCCTCTCACTGTCTGCACATCATTGCACAGTGATGATAGGTTTCAAAAAGGCTTTTCCTCAAATGTGCACTGTGGTGGTATTGTGTTCCCCAAAATATTGTGCACGTTAATAAACTTATCTGGGGTCAGAGACAGAACAGCCACAATGTTAAACATGAGGATAGGCAGTGGTAGCACACGCCTTCAATCCTAACATTCCACAGGCAGAAATCCATCTGTTCAAGGATACAGCCAAGCATGGTGACTCACACCTTTAATCCCAGAAAGCGAGCCTTTAATCCCAGGGAGTGATGGTAGAAAGCAGAAAGGTATATAAGGCGTGAGGACCAGAAACTAGAAGCTTTTGGCTGGCTAAGCTTTTAGGTTTTGAGCAGCACAGTTCAGCTGAGAGCCATTGGAATGAGGACACAGAAGCTTCCAGTCTGAGGAAACAGGATCAGCTGAGAAGTAGGCCAGGTGAGGTTAGCTGTGGCTGTTCTGTCTCTCTGACCTTCCAGTGTTCACCCCAATAACTGGCTCAGGTTTGATCTTATTAATAAACCCTCTAAGATTCATGCTACAGTGCACCTTGCCACTTCAAAACCTAAAGTTTGAGAGATGGAGTGTACAGGAGCACTCTGCCCTTCTCCTGGAGGAGCTGAGGAGGCTGTCAGGTAGATGTTTTCCCTATACCTGGGGAGAGAAAGGGGTGGTGAGTGGGTCTGAACAGCCCTTGCGGTCTCTCTCTTGGTTGATACCTTTTATCCCAGCCCGTTCTCTTGCTCTTTCCACTCTTCATCAGTCTAAAAGGCTTAACAAACCTTGTCTTTGTGTCCTCCTTTCCTTACTGAGGCTCTCATATTAGGTAATGCACTATATACGTCTATTTGTTCTTACTAATCTGCCTTCTGTTATCAGGACATCAGCACAGAACCTAGACGATAAGAGGGGCCTTGTTTTCCTCCCCTATTGTAGATGTTCATCCCCTCTTTCTTTTCACTGTGTGGGTGCACTGATGGACACTTCAGCTGGTCTCCATTTTCTGCAAGCAGTGGAGCAGTTAATCACCTTTCACAAAAGCAGTTTGCATGTGCTCACACAGACATGGATTTTCAGATTTCAAAAGGTGCATGTACTTGAAATGTCCATAAATACTTCTGGGGTCACCTCCGAAGAGGTAAGGCTGTTCCTGCCACCTGCAAGAGCAGGTGTCTACTCTCCATACACCAAAGGCTGTGATCTGTGCCAACCGCAGAGATGAAAATGGCATCATAGAGGACTTCTTAGTTTATGCTTTTTCTTTTTGCAGTGCTGGGAATTGAACCCAGGGCTTCATATGTGGTAGGCAAGCATTCCACTCTGAGCTACATCCCAGCCCCTGTATTTTTTTTGTATAAAGGTCATATTAAACATATTTTTGTGTGTCGAAGAGTCATCAGGCTTTCCTATCTGTGAATGTTTGGCCATTTTTTTTTCCTTATTGGCTTGTAGAGCACTTTCTTTGTTAAGAAAATTGGATGTTTGCATGAGTTATGTGTAGAATGAAACAAATTGCACAGCATTAAAGTGGGATCTTTTTTCCATCTTGTAAATAGTTAATTATAATTTTAATAGTATAATTGGTCCCACAAAGTAATTTTCTTATTTACTTTTAGGATTCAGATTAATGCACTGGTTCTAAATGTGGGAAGCTTTATTGAATTTTAGTTTGGTTTCTATTGCTATTATGAAAACTCTAACCCAAACCAACTTGGGGAGGAAAAGGCTTATTTCATTTTATGTCTTACAGACATCAAGCAGGGCTGGAGGCATGAACTGAAGAAACACTGCTTACTGGCTCCTTCCTCAGGACTTGCTCAGCCTGCTTTCTTATACATCTCTGGACTAAACTTATACACCCTGCCTAGGGGTGGCATGCCCACAGTGGGCTGAGCCCTCCCACATCAATCATTACTCAGAAAACGCCCCAGAGTTGCCTACAGGCTAGCCTTGTGGAGGCATTTTCTCATGAGGTTCTCTTTTCCTCAGATGACCCCAGCTTATGTCACATTGAACAAGAAAGAGAAGGAGGGAGGGAGGGGGGAGGGAGGACAGACAAATGACAAACTAGCCAGAACAGTGCTTTTAACTTTTAAGCTAAATATGAAACATCTTCTGCAGTTTTATTTCGCCTTACTCTGTTCCCATCGCCTGAAACTTGTTTTGATGGTTCTCATTCTTCTAGCATCTTAGACCCAACCCAAGTTCCACAAGCCTCAGTAAAAGATGCCTGACTCTTCCCATTGACATGGCCTCTCCTTTGATCTCTGAGACACGGGAAGCCTGGGGTTGGTCTCACAAGGTATCAAACTGCCTGACACTGTTGTCTGGTTGTTGGAGCCTGCTCCTCCCTGTTCACAGCAGGAAAGAAGGTGCAACCACAGTGAATTCTTATTGAAATAACCTATTTCCTGGGGACAATTGACGGTGTCCTATGCTGTAATGAAAGCTATTTGGATGGTTATGTGAAGACAGAAGCAGAGATTGGAGTATTCTAGCCATGTGCCATGGAAATCCTGGGGTCATCGAGAGCTGGATGAGACATGAATGAGCCATGGAAATCCTGGGGTCACTGGGAGCTAGATGAGACACCCCCAGAGGCTCTGGAGGGAGCATCGTTCTGACGTCACCTTGAGTTTAGAACTCAGCTTCCAGGACAGAGGGAGAATGAGCATCTACTGTAAACCACCCTGTTTGTGGTACATTGTCGTTGGCAGCTGTCAGAACATCATCAGCACACCACCTACTGCTTTGCACTGGCAAAAACCACAAGTGTTTACATGCCAGATTGCTGTTGCTATAGAGATCTGAAAATACTGTTTCAACATCATCATAACTTTGAAATCATAACAGTTACTAAGTGTTTAATAAGGTGTTAAATAACAAATTTGTTTATTCCGTATGTCAGTCCTAGTGTCTCTGCATTTCAATACAATGATCCTGTTTACTTTCTTGATTTTGTTTTATGCATTTACAAACATTATTCCAGGAAAAGGTCCCATTGGCTCTACCAGAACTCTTTCCACACACAATACAGCTTTCACTTCAAAGTGAGTAAGAAATAGTTTATTTTGGAGCCAATATGAGTAACTAAGGTTGTAAAGATGGATTCAGGTTGCTGTTCAAACATGACAACCATTTCATGTTTTTCAAGTACAGAAAAACCCATTTAAAGCACTTTTCAAATCCATGGGTGGAGACATTGGATAAGTGGGTTACAGCAAAATGGGGATATCTCTGCTGTGGGTCTGGTCTCATGTCATGCTAAAGTGAGTGTGACATGCTCTTTCAGGACTTTTTTTTTATTTTTTTTTTTTGGTTTTTCGAAACAGGGTTTCTCTGTGTAGCTTTGCACCTTTCCTGGAACTCGCTTTGGAGACCAGGCTGGCCTCGAACTCACAGAGATCCGACTGCCTCTGTCTCCCGAGTGCTGGGATTAAAGGCGTGCGCCGCCGCCGCCGCCGCCGCCGCCGCCGCCGCCCGCTTTTCAGGACATTTTTAACCTTTGGGTTGGTGTAGCCTAGTGGTCTGTTCATACATCCCAAAGGTTTCACTTAATAGTAAAGGATGTCAGGTCAGACAGGGATAGTAATTAAATTAAATTAAAGACAGTCCAAGATAACTTTGCAACGTTCCAGCTCTCCACAATGTGAAGTTCTGATCAGTCCTCAGCCTGCAGAATCTTTAACATGGGTGTGGCCTTTTGGGAGGGGACACTCACAAAACCCAAGGGGGCCCATCAACTTCAGTCTTGCATGCATTACCACATTAGATCAGAAGAGGGCACTAGAGGACCTGTGCAAAGTGTGGAAGTTCATACTGATTTTTTAACGTACTTCTCTCCGTTGCAGATCCAGAAATATCCTCTGAATTCAGATTACTTTAGAATATTGATATAGGTACTGTGATCCAAATGTGGAATCACCTTCACCTGATATCTTTTTTATATGTTGAACTATTTCCTACCATTTTTTAAGTGATCACATGGGCATTTGGTACTGAAGTTGAATTAAACCGTATCCTATAGCTGGAGCTACTTGTAATGTTTTTTTTTTGCCTTGTTTGTTTGTTTGTTTGTTTGTTTGTTTGTTTGTTTTTTGAGACAGAGTTTCTCCGTGTAGTTTTGGTGCCTGTCCTGGATCTCGCTCTGTAGACCAGGCTGGCCTTGAACTCACAGAGATCCGCCTGGCTCTGCCTCCTGAGTGCTGGGATCAAAGGCGTGCGCCACCACTGCCCAGCACTACTTGTAATTTTTAAGTCCTATAGGACAGTAGGAAGTATGCAGATATAAGGAACAGGGCTGGGGTGATGATGCCATGGGTAAAGTGCTTGCAACCCAAGCATGAGGACCTGAGTTTGCATCTCCAGCTCCCATGTAAAAGCCAAGTGCAGAGAGTGGCATGGCACCTGTGACCCCAGCACTGAGGAGGGACAGGCTGGTCCCAGGGGCTCACTGGCCAGTCAGTGTAGCTGAAGTAGCTCCAGGTTCAGTGAAAGACCCTGTCTCAAAAAACATGGTAGAGAGTGACAGAAGACACTCAGTGTACACTTCACATGTGCATCATAAGCAAGTGCACCTGAACACACACACACACCTAATAATAAAATTTTAAAAGAGTAGCCTACACTTGGGGTATAGTAGATCAGTAGGAAGGTATGTGCTTTCTATAGGCTTATGGGGTTTGGCATTCAGCTCTGGCTCCTCCCCTACTGAAAAGGGCCTGAGTACATTGTAGGTGTGGTGATGTCTGTGGCAGTTTGGCTGTCCTGCAGGAGTAGGGCTCCTGGGTCCATCCTTAGAGCAGCAGGAGTGTTATGTGCTGTGCCCTATCCCTGAATCCAGTCACTCTGACACTGGTTGCCCAGGGTTTGAATGGGGCCAGGCCGGGACTGATAATGGGCAAAGGGACCCTCTGTTGAGAGCAATGGAGATGTGCGTAGACCAGATCGTGGTGATGGTTGCATGCTTCTTACTATAGCAGAAACAAAAATCACCAGATTTAAAAATGGATTATATTTTATTTAGTTCGTATATGCATGTGTACGTGTGCATGTCGTGGCACACATGTAGAGGGCAGAGGAATTGGTTCTCTCTTTCTACCGTGTGGATCCCAGGGGTAGAACTCGGGTCCATACACTTGGCAGTAGGTGCCCTTACCCTCTGAGCCACCTCACCAGCCCAGCTGTTTTAAATGGTGTTTTATTTACATTTTACTTAAACAGAACTGTTTGTGTGTGTGTCCCCATGCGCATGTGTATGGAGACCAAATGAAGACACTGGGTGTTCACCTCTGCTGTTCTCCATCTACTCCCTTAGTCCCTCACGAAGCCTGGACCTCACTCCTATAATTTTTTCAGCTAAGCAGCAAACAGTTGTGATGAGAACTGCAGGTTGACTATGGTGACCATTGTGATACCTCAGATGAGCTTTGTCTTGTAAGTGGGGAATTAAGAAAAACAATTCTGGGAAGAAAAACAACTCAAGGATGTGCCTTAGGCTCTTTGCAGTGGTCGGCCCGACCTCACTATTTTTGCTAATTACATATTTTGACATATCTGCCTAGCTTACAGCTGCAGTAAGGGGATCTTAGGGTCTTTAGGCAGGGTATGGCTTTCTTGCTTCAGTGTGGACCATGAGAAGGCCTGGGACTGCACTTGGGCCCCAAATACCCAGTGCAGTCGCCAGCCAGCTGGAATAAAGACTTTTAGTGGCTCATAAACTGTATCCAAGCGGTCTTCTCTGAGAGGAGCCCCACAACATTGTGGAGGCCCCAGGGAGATTCCCAGAATGGACCCTGACACTTAGGGGCCAAGGGACCCCCCAGGATCAGGAAAGAGTGCACTGGCTGGATTGGATTCGTGGAGTGTGCACCCTGAGATGTTCCAGAGCCCGGGGAAAAGCCTCTTGGACTGTGGGTTTAGGATTGGGTAATGTAAATCCTCTTACCTGGTTATGCCAGACTGCCCATACACGTTAATTGGGAGGGGCTTACTACGAAAACTCAGAGCCACTGTCTCTTTTGGAGAGAACTCGACTAGTCTAACTCTGGCCAAGCCCATGCCCACATTCTGGCCACTTGTCCTCTATCTGAGGAGTAAGAAGTTACATGACTCAGCCACGGGAAGGAGAGGCTACCCTCAGGCTACCTATGGGAACTCAAAGTACGCTGATGTTTGGGCAGAAGGAACCCAGGAGGCTTAGCAGCACACCAGCCACCCATCACAATTCAGTTATTAAAGTTTACTACACCAGTAGGAGTTAAACAATACTCCATGGGCTAGAAGTCCAAGCAAGGAATTTATTGCCAAACATCTAGACCAATTGGGGGAGGCAGGAACTCTCATTCCCTGCCACTCCCCATGGACACTCCCTTGCCCCCTGTACTGAAATCCACAGGAGGTAAGGGAGGTCAACAAATGGGTGAAAACCATCCACCCCGACGTACTGAGCCCTTACAGCCCTGAGCCTGTTGCCCCTAGAAAGGAAGAGCTGTGCTGTTCTAGACTTAAAGGATGCTTTCTTCTGCCTCCTGTTGGACCCAGCCAGCCAACCCATATTTGCTTTTGAATGGACCAACTCAGAGGCTAGATATGCCTGTCAACGAAAATGGACTTGGTTGTCACAAGTGTTCAAAAAATCACCAGCATTGTTTGATGAAGCCCTGAGCGCAGATCTCTTGGAATTTAGACAGAAGTATCCATAAAGTACCCTGCTTTGATATGTAGATAACCTCCTCCCACTCACTGGTCCCAACCAGGAGACTTAGTTTGGATAGTGAGAATCCCTGTCCGGACCCTGGAACCTGTTTGGAAGGGACCCTACCCAGTCATCCTCACCACCCCAAATGTTGTCAAAGCAGGCTGCCATATTCCTCGGATTCATCACACCCGACTAAAGGAGACCACAGAGGATGACAGTGACTGATGCACTGCCACCCAGAACCTCTGATCCCCTAAAGATAAGGTTGACCCAGGTCCTTAAATTTGGGTATCATATTTCTTTTCTTCCTCCCTAGGAGATGGGCCTATAACCCCCATAGATAGGAAATCTGGACTTGGGAACCGAGAAAGACAGAAAATGGAAAGATGCTCTTCAACCTGACTTTGGATGGGCAACCTACTTTCTGGTTGGACCTTGTGCCCTCATGACCCTGCCTCCTAGGGAGCTAGGACAAAAATGGTGGTCTAAGAGGATGGGTTATGGCTCTTTTGCCCCAAAGAGGGAGCTTCAAATCTTTCAGTTCTATGCTTGCCCTCCAAATGGTCCATCCTCCTGTCAAGGAAATGGTAATTATCACTGTGTAGCTTAGGGTTATGAAACAGAATCTTCCTGGACACATAAAGACCCCTATATCCAGATAGAAAGGGAGAAACTCCCTTCAATCTGTAATACTGAAGGTTGTAACCCTCATGACCATTGAGGTCAAGGCTTGGACCAGGAGAGGCACCCACCATTGAGTCACAGGGAAAATCTGGCTTTACATGATTGGAAGAGACCCAGGGGATTCATTGGCTTTCCAGAGAAAATACCCATCCAAGAGGGCAGCTTCCATTGGACCCATTCTGATGTATTCTTCCCAATCCCCAAAGGGGACCAAAGCTCTAGAGACCCTGTCCCACTTTCCACACCTGACCACTGGAGAGCCTAGACTCACACCCCGTTTGGTGGTTTGAGTAAGAGTGGCCCTTATAGGCTCATAACTGAATGCTTAGTCACCAGGGAGTGGAACTCTTTGAAGGATTAGGAAGTGTGGCCTTGTTGGAGGAAGTGTGTCACTGGTAGTGGAGCTTGAGGTTTCAAAAGCCCAAGCCAGGCCCAGTGTCTGTCTCTGTCTCTCTCTGCCTATGTTTCTGTCTCTCTGTCTGTCTCTGTCTCTCT
>CABHPH010137502.1:33092-67343 GCA_902168325.1 Peromyscus nudipes
TTCCTCACTGCAGGGTCAGCCTGAACTCACCCTCTTTCCTCACTGCACATTTTGGGTTTTGTAACTATCTGCTTAGCTTGCATGTGTGGGAAGGGGACCTCGGGGTCTTCTCAACCAGGATGTGGTTTTCTTGTTTAGGTATGGACCCCAAGAAAGGCTTGAAACTGCACTTGAGTCCCGAATACCCAGGTGTAGTCACCAACCAGCCGGAATAAAGACTTTCAGTTGACTCATAACTGTTTTTATGGTCTTCTCTGTGGGAACCCCACAACACAGGTGTGCTCAAGCAATCTTCTCATCTCCACTCTATCCTGAAACACCGGAGTTACAGGCACACACAACCATGCTACTTTCTATTCAAGTCTGTGGGGGGGATGGAGGGCTGAATTCAGGTCTTTCTGTTGTACAGCAAGCATTCCTGTGCACTGAGCCATCTCTTCTGCCCTAAAATTTTTGTTTTAAAATGGAGCAGAGGTAAGTTTCCTTTTTATTGTTTGAGACAGGGTCTCATGTAGCCCAGGGTGGCTCCAAATTTGCCATGTACCTTAGGATGACCTTGAACTCCTGATTCACCTGTTCCCAAGTTCTGGGATTACAGACTTGTACCAGCACACCCTGCTGACAACAGAGAGACTGTAGTCACAGGATTGCAGGGTAGCAGCCATCATTGTCTGTGTGTATCACCGTGTCTGATGCCCCTAAATCAGCCTGATGTGGTGTTGGAGTGAATCCAGCTTTGTTTCTGGAAACATACTAGACACCAATAGCTATGAACTGGACAGGTCATCTGCTCAGTGTGGACTGTATTTTCTTCACATAGACAGCTCAGGGTGTTTTCCAAAGGTCACAGCAGGACTCAGCCCCTCTAAATCTGATGTACTTGTTACCCAGTGCAAGATTGTTCTTATTAGCACTCTGGGGCATAACTTTACTGATGCAGAGTCATCCAAACAAATATGGATTGGAAAGGCATCCCAATCCCAGGGCACTTTGTAAAATGAATGTGACTTTCAAATGAATAATACAGCAGTGCTAACAGAAGGGAATATAGCCAGGAAAGGGGCATCAGGGAAGAAAACAACAGTGCTAGCTTTCTGGGTGTGAGCCTTTTCATGTCCATATGCTTAATAGAAAGCCAGGCTTCAGGAAGCCTCTGCCTTTGCTTGAGGAAGAATGACAGGACATTACCTACTCCAGCTCTGTCCAATCTTGATGCAAAAGCAATAGAAACATCAGAGTGTTCTTGATGTGCCCAAGGTTATTGATCTGGCTCAAGCAGGTAATAGACTGGGCCTGTGATGGGCTTGACCATGTTTTGTTTGAAGGAGTAAGGACCTTGGGACTGTGGATTAGAAAAGCAGTTGAGCTCTTTAAGTGCTGCGTGAAGCAGGGCGTGGAAGACTGGTGCTGAGGGTGATGTGAACTGTGGGACTGCATCAAGAGGGTTCAGGGAGGAGAATGTCAGTGTGCTGGCTTTGCAAGTGTTAAAGCTCTGGAGGGAAAGGTCTCCTGACTGTCAGAAGTCAGGCTATACCCACAGCTGTGAAGGGAAGGTATCCGGGATACCTACTGAAGAGTGTAAATCCCCCAGTAGTGAGTAACGCTGCTGCCGATGTAATAAGTCAGATCAGCTGAATTAGTAAATCCAGGTTTAATCTGAGCAGAGCATTCCTGGGTGATCCCAGGGGGTGAGAAGAAGCCATGAGGGAAAACCACGTAGGGAAGTCTTGGACCAGATACCCTCTGGGGGTGATCTTGAGCATCTGGGGGAGGAACCATGTTTGGTAGGCTTTCTGAGATGAGGTAGGGTTTGGGGTGAAAGAAATGGGGCATGGGGATTGAGATGGAGCTTCTACCAGAACATTCCAGAATTATTGGGTATATGGGTGCCAGAGGCTGAGGAGGAACTTCCATCAGAACTGTCTAGACTCCTTGGGTATATGGGTGTCGGGGCCTGAGGAGGAACTTCCACCAGAACATTCCAGATTCTTTGGGTATATGGATGCTGGTTCATGTCTTGCTGCTTCCTGAAGACATGGAGTGATGTGGGGGAGGGAAGCCGGGGTGTCAGTGGGCTCCACTCAGCAGGAGGTGAGGGTGGAGAAGCATCTGGTTAGCTGCCATCCTGGAGACCTCAGGCACCTGTTTCTTGAGGAGGCAGAGAAGGCAAGCACTAGGACTAAAAATAGATTATTAACACTGGCCGTATGTATGGGATAGATTATTAACACTGGCCGTATGTACGGGATAGATTATTAACACTGGCCGTATGTACGGGATAGATTATTAACACTGGCCGTATGTACGGGGCTAGCCACGGGAAGAGTGATGTGGCTGCCGGAAAGAATGAAGCAGAGATGTGCCCTGGTTGTACAGAAGAGGAGAGGATGAATGAGTCAGATGTAAGAGCAGATATGCTCCTGAGTCTGGAGGGCTGGCACCAGTGCTGATGTCCCAGGAGCTTGGGGAAATGGCACTCCAAATCGAAGAATGATGTGTTCAAGGAGTATAGGAGGTTTCCCTGGAGGTTGGGAGTGCACCCAACCTGTAAGTAAAGGTGTCAATAAGAGTTAAGAGATAATGGAACTTTTCATGAGTGAGGACTGTTGGTACTCACCTGGTTGGTATCCTCAGAGCTGGTGCAGGGGCTGGCATATCTGGAGGATCCCCTGTGTGTTGGCCTTGGCACAAGGAGAGGAGTGGACATGTGCAGGAACCTGCAGGTGTCTGTAAAACAACTGGAACAGATTTACGTCTTGGTGTCGTAGTAAAAGGCTATGGCTTTGGGTTAAAAATCCACAGAAATTTAAGTACTCTTGAAAACTGTTTGTAGTCTGTGCTTTATCAGTTTATCAAAACTGCATTTATCAGTCTTGAAACTCTGAACCTCTAAAGTTACATCTGAAACTGTTTTATCCTGTCCCACAAAGTCTGTGAATGAGGCACACCTACCTGTCTATACTTTTAACAGGAACTTAACCAATGAGTTACCAAGGTGCTTGTAGCCTTGGAGTTGGGGTGCGGGAGGGCTGTTAAACTGGCAGATCTATCAGTACCCTAGTCACTAACACCATCAGATCTGAGGAGGATAAATAAGCAGAAGGGAGACATGTAGCATGAATCTTAAAAAGTTCTTATTAATAAAATCAAACCCGGGGCCAGTTATTGGGGTGAAATGCTGGATGGTCAGAGAACCAGAACAAGCCACAGCTAACCTCACCTGGCCAACTTCTCAGTTGGTCTTGTTTCCTCAGACTGGAAGCCTCTGTGTCCTCATCCCAATGGCTCTCAGCTGAACTGTGCTTGAAAGGCTGAATGCTTAACCAGCCAAAATGCTTCAGTTTCTGGTTCTCACGCCTTATATATCTTTCTGCTTTCTACTACCACTCCCTGGGATTAAAGGCTCACTTTCTGGGATTAAAGGCGTGTGTCACCATGCTTGGCTGTATCCTTGAACAGATGGATTTCTGCCTGTGGAATGTTAGGATTGAAGGCGTGTGCTACCACTGCCTATCCTCATGTTTAACATTGTGGCTGTTCTGTCTCTGACCCCAGATAAGTTTATTAACGTGCACAATATTTTGGGGAATATAATACCACCACAGAGACAGATTCCCAGCTACCAGGGCAACTGTCCAGGTACTCCGTGGTTGTCTGGGGACAGAAGTCCAGAGGCAGCACCTGTCTTCAACTGCCAAGCCCAGAAGATCTGACAGACTTCCCTGTGGGGTAGGAATCTGGGGAGACTGACCAACCGTGATGTGGCAACATGAGGCAATTGATCCCCCAGTATCCTACTGTCTAGTCTGGACAGGGTCCTGGGACTGGCTTAAAGTGCAAAGCAGTTTTTTGCTGCATATCTGGCTTTGCCACATTTAAAGCAAGCTTCCAGGTGGAAATTCTTCCATGTTCCTTGGAGGAGGAACAGAGTACTGTTAGGAGCTGGCATGTCTCTATGAGAAACTTTTTATTAAAATGCCATATTCTCAGATCCCTGAAGCTTTTGAGGATCAGGGTACAATTATCTGTTAGGTATATCTGAATTAGACAACTATTATTTAACTAATGAGCTAAATCTGGACATACAGTTTTCCAATTAGTTACAGCTTACCAATGTTGGTAAAAGCAAGAAGATTCAGTCTCTAATTTTCAGTTGTGGTCCTAAGATATAATCATAAGGCAAAACCAAGTTTTAATATTGCAAACAATTTAGTGTTTTTTAAAGTTAATATTGAGGGTTTACTCTTATGCTATAAAATCTGACTGTTCAGCAAAATACATCCCTGTACAAGAATGCGTGGAGGTGTAGCTTTAATACCTCAGTAAACCAGCGTTGTTTTAAATTCTATCTTTTATAAACCTTGTTTTTAGGACAAGACAGGAATTATCACATAGAAATCTATCCTAATCCAAAAGTAACTTGGAGACATAATCTCAAATATTATTAAAGTACCAGCCTTAATAATATTCTTCCCAGGGGGCCCAGAAGATAAACTACAAATGGCAAGAATTGTTTTTTTTGGGGGGGGAAATCTAAGTACACCAAGCTCTTTGTCTGTTCACTTCATTCTTCTGTGACAAAATTCTGTCTATACAGCTTCAGCTCTGTCCTCACACTCAGCTCCTCTCTGTGCCTACTTTTCCTGTCCTCATAGTTTTAGTGAGCTCCTATGCTTTTGACCTCATCTTCGTCCTCTGTTCCTCCGTCCTCCATCTCTCCTTCCTAGCTCCTTATTCCTGGCTCTCAGAAAACTCTACAGGAGATCTGCCTTACCATCCACAGAATCTCTGTCTTCCTCTCTTCTCTCTGGCCATGCGGTTCTGTCTCTCAGGAATCCTGCTCCACCTTTCACATGACCCGGATATGCAAAAACCTCCTTTGTTCTCAGTCAATTGCTCTGGAATACCACAGGCCTGAAGGCAAGGAAGGCATGGTCCCCACTATTCTGTTCCCTGCTAGTCCTTCAGTGCTTTGTTTGGGGCTGGCCATAGCTAAAGGGGAAATTTGCAAAAGGCAGATACCCAATTCAAATGCTAAAAAAGGGAGCAGGGAGCTCAGAGGCAGAAGACCCTGCCTACGGCCTTATCCAGGTACTGGCCCAAGCAGGATGCTCACACATACACGTTCTGTGGGAATTATCACCACAAGAAATTCATAACGAGGAGCAGCTGAATATTAAAGCTGAATAACACCAAATATTCCGTGATAAATGGCTTCCCACTTGAAGGGCCCTTGGTCAGTCAAGGCATAGCTTATTATATACAGCTGGACTCCCTGCATCGTATTCTTGTGGCTCGCCACAACCTAATGTCTCCTCTTGGGGCCAGTCCATGTGGTCACTCTCACTAAAGATGGCAGTGAAATCATATGACTCTCTCTTTAACCTTAGCTAAGATGGCGACTGCCCCTGCGTTGTAAGGTGATGGCAGACCATGTGGTCACCCATCACTAAAGATGGTGGTGAAGTCATATGACCTCTGTCTCTGATCTTATCCAAATGGTGCCTGCCCATGTGGCTGGCTGTACTTAGAGTAGTGGAAGACCGTGTGACGTTCTTCATGGCAGTTTCTGAGTCACAAGCCTTACAGATTTTAAACCATACCTAATTTCTTAGCTGTTTTTCTTTATAATAAGATAGAACAGCATAAAATAACTTTTTCTGTCATTACAAAATCTGAACCTAAGCAACTAGTGAGCATAACTGTGCTGTTAGCAGGACACACACACAGGACACATAAATTCAGACATTCAAAACCAGTCAAAAAACAAGCATACCGTGGCTACATTGTTCACACATTTTTATCCATACACATGAAATAGATTGGACTTTTTAAAGAGATACAAACAGACCTTCTCAAGGGGGTAGACCACAGGAGGCTGTGGGGGTATACAGCAGGTGACAATGAGTATTTAACAAGTCGACCCCTCAGGTGAATAATTCTGTTGGGAGCCCTACTAGGCATAATCTGTGGGGTCACTGTCTGTGGAAACTGGTTGTTTTCTGTCTGTAACTTTCTCAGGTGCCACCACTTACCTCCCTAAAAGAGCAGCTGTGGGGTCCTGCCACAGCCCACTGGTGTGTGTTTTACATCTTTGGGCACACATACTGCTGTGGATGGTCAGGAAGATGATTGCTGTTTAAGCTGTGTAATTCTAATAATAATAATTCTGATACAGGAAAGTAAGAGTATTCTTGTAGCTAGAGTTTTCCTGCCTGGCCCACAGTCAGGACAAATCTCTGCCACCTGCCAGTCCCACAGCCGCTCAGACCCAACCAAGTAAACACAGAGACTTATATTGTTTAAACTGTTTGGCTAATGGCTCAGGCTTCTAGCTATCTAGTTCTTACATCTTAAATTAATCCATTTCTATAAATCTATACCTTGCCACATTGCTTGTGGCTTACCGGAATCTTCACATGCTGTTTGTCCTGGCGGCGGCTGGCAGTGACTCCTCAGCCTTCCACTTCCCAGAATTCTCTCCTCCTTGTCCCGCCTATATTTCTTCCTGCCTGACCACTGGCCAATCAGTGTTTTATTTATTGACCAATAAGCAACATGTTTGACATACAGACCATCCCACAGCAATTCTCAGTCACAAAGACAGCTAATTTTGGACTTCAGAACAAATTCAAAACAGACTGGCTGCTCCTATAGAGAATACACAAAGATAAGTTCCAGGTGTTTGTTGCTGAATCAAGGTCAGAACTGAAGCAACCTTGGTAAACAAAACCCCCTGCAGTAATTGACTTTTTGCACATAGTCCCAGCCTCAGTTTATGTTGCAGACTCAAAGTTCAGCCAATTGTTTACTTTCTGTCTGGAAACCCTCACCAACTTAGAGCTACATGCTTAGCCAAGCATTACTCACTGGTGGGTCAGCATGACCTTCCTAGCCTGAGAAAAACTGTGTGACTTATCATGTGTTATGAGAATGGGTCTGACCCTGAAAATGTGACATATAATTGTGCAGAGTTTGTCTGAGAAGCAAGTAGGAAGAATAAGAGAGTGTGTGGATGTGTGTGTGTATTGTGAGAATTTGCTCCATTCAGCCAATGGCTTTGGGATACAAGCCCTAGGGAATGGTTTTGTCTGCATATGTGACCCCTTAAGAGCTTAGAGAGAGGAGTTGAGCATTCTCTTGGGTGGTGCAGCTTGTGGTTGGTCCTCAGCTCTCTGGGCAGGACAGCAGGACTCAGCTACCGGATCAGCAGCTGCATCTTCCTTATTCTGTATCAGTGAGTGTATTATCCCCATTTTATATTTTAATAAATTCTTGAGATCCTTTAACAGACTCTCGTGGCTTTATATAATGTGTGGGTGTGCAGAGGGAGCTGAGGAGGAAGGATGAGTATCTAGACAGGAGAGAGAGGAAGAGAGGTTTTCAGAAAGAGATTCTGAGATGTATGTCTGTGTAAAGAGCTGGGCAGAGGTTTGTAGTGATATTTTATTTGTGCACCCCAATAAAGCTTACCTGAAGATCAGAGGAAAAAGCCAGCCACTATATTAAATGTAGAAGTCAGGCAGTGGTAGCACACACCTTTAATCCTAGCATTTAGGAGGCAGAGATCCATCAGGATCTCTGTGAGTTCAAGACCACACTGGGAACAGAGCCAGTTGTGATGGCACATGCCTTTAATCCCAGCACTAGTTAACTATAGAGGTCTGGAGGTCTGTACAGGCAGACAGGAAGTGATAGAGCTGGGCAGGAAAGAGGAAAGTGATGTAGCTGGGCAGAGAGAGGAAGTGAGATGGCAGGGCACAGAAAGGATATAGGTGTGAGTATACAGGAAGTAGCTCTCTTGGGCTGAGGATTTCTAGAGGTAAGAACCTGGCTGGCTTCTTTCTGCTTCCCGTTGTTTTTTTTTTTTTTTTTTTTATTAATAAGACCTTTTAAGATTCATCTTACAGAGGTGAAAGTGTGTGTGTGTGTGTGTGTGTGTGTGTGCTGTGAAAGCAAAAGATGTGTGCAGAGGGAGCTGGGTAGAAGATGAGTAGCTTTGTAGAAGAGAGAGCTTATGTAGCTATAAAGAAAAGAGTTGTAACTGTGTATAGAAATATATTTGTGTGCAGGAAGAGGTGTGGCTGTGTGGTGAGAAAGCTATGTAAATGAGATGTATAGCTGTGGCTGTGTGGAGATTTGTAATTGTGGAGACAAGGAAGATGAGGCGGTATAGAAAAGAGATGTAGCTGTGCAAAAGAGGTAAGAGAGTAAGAGAAATTTTCAGAGAGGATTTTTTTAAGATGAAGTAAAAGAGAAAGTTACCACCAGAAAGCGTGTGTGTTTCTTTATTTACCTGTCAGATAGATAGAAACGTTAAAAGTTAAATATTTTAGTTAAAAGGAGAAAAAATCTACTACTTCATAAGATTTTTTTAAAAAAGATAAGGTCTTAATATGTATCATTGGCTGACCTAGAATGCTCTGTAGACCAGGCTGGCCTCAAACTCAGAGGTCTGCCTGCCTCTGCCTCCTGATTCCTGGGATTAAAGTAGTGTGCTACCATCCCTTGCCAAGTAGTGGGTTTCTAGGAGCCTTTTTCCCATATATCCTTAGTTTTAGTTAACTCTCCACCCCCCTCATCTTCATTTAAACCTTTCCTGTTTACCACGCCCCCATTTTTATATCACATTCTTAACAAACTAGAAACAGGTACCTAGTTTATGCAGTAAGTCAAACTAGACCCAAAAATATATTTATAAAAAAGCAACGACTTAGCAAGCTGAGGAAAACACTTGTTCTCTTGGAGTTTAGGCCTTCTCACATTTGAAATGAGGACAATACTGTGTTCGGTTTTCAGGGTGCCTGGCATTCTCACCAGCGAGTTCTGAAGCCTTGGATCCTGCCCTCTGTGGACGGACCTGTGTTTCTACAGGTGTTGTATAGCAGTAAAATACGGATACTAAAAGGCATGCAGGGATTGAATATACCTCCCATATCAAAGTACCGCATCCTTCCTCTGTCGCCAAGGCCAGAGGGCTCTGGTGGTCGGCAGAAGTGGGAAGGAGGGACAGGATGAGGAACTGAAGTCACCGTCTGTGCCAACGTCCCAGTGGGGACAGTGGTCAGACCCTGCTTCCATCCTGTTCTGGGGAGCCTCTAGGCTGTGTCCTATGCTGGTCACACAGATGAAGGAGTGCAGAGATGTGTCTGTTGCCATGCCAGCCTTATGGAGCTACTCCCACGTGGGATACATCATAGCAAGCAGCACTTTTGCAAGCCTGCTCTCATTCCCGTCAGGGTTCTCCTTAATCTGGGCTTCTACCCACTTATCGGACTGTTACAGCTGGCCCACTTATTTAAGTACAGAAATGCTACAATCCTAGCTGGTAACTAAGGGATGTCTGTTCCCACCCAAATAATGTTCTGGCTCCAGAAAGGACATCCTGAGGGTTTACCTGCTTGAATTCCAAAAGCTCTCAGCTCCATTCATTTCCCAGAATTGGGCCAGGCCCTCCAGAGGAAGTGGTCATTCTGGACCCCTGTGGGAAAATGCCAGCCTGGTTTCCTAAAGTGGTATTTATTCACTTACCTCAGGGACCCTGTGTAATGCTGCAGAAATACAGCTTACTTCTCCCCCTTCCTCCAACTATAAGAAAATTAAAGCAAAACTAGTGTAAGCTGTTTTAAACATCCTCACCAAAAATCAGATGCCTCCATATGGGGCCGTTGTTCATTTATACCTGTGATTGTCACACAGTTGTAATCACAGCAAAACTCAGTTTTTATGTGTGTGTGGGGCAGGGTGGGGGGGGGTGGTATGTGCACTTGTGTGTGCCAGTGTGCATTCTGAGTCCACAGGGAGGTCAGAGGGTAGCATCAAGTTCCCTCTTGTATTACTCCTTGCCTTTTTTTCTTTGAGGCAGGGTCTCTCATTGAACCCAGAGCTGGTGGGTTTTTGTTGTTGTTGTTGTTAGGCTGTAAGCCTCCAAGCCTCATTGGTCTTCCTGCCTCCTTTTCCCGCAATGCTGGGGCATTATGTGATGGTTAGGTTTTTTTTTCTAATTTGACAATGCTCCAGTCATCTGGAAAGAGGGATCTCAGTTGAGGGATTGCCTCCATCAGATCTGAGGAATCTTAATTCATGAATAATGTGGTGGGGCCCAGCCCACAGTAGATGGCACCACCCCTGGGCAGGCAGTCTTGGGCTGTATAAGAAAGGTAACAGAGCAAGCCAGGGAGCTGGGGACAAATTAGTGAGCACTGTGTCTCCACGATTTCTGTCCTGCTCCTGCTTGTGTTCTTGCCCCAACTTCCCTTAATGATCAACTGTGATCAAGACATGTTAAGCCAAACAAACCCTTCCTCCCTGAGTTGGTTTTGGTTAGTATTTATCAGCAGCAGAAAACCACCTAGGACACACCACAAGTATTTTATCTCATTAGGATCCAGTTGTCAAGATGAAGCCAACATATAATGCAGGAGAGCCAGTAGTTGAGGGTCAGCCTGGGAGCCTGGATTACATAGTAAGTTGGAGACTAGCCTGGGCTGTGTGAGACCCTGTTTCAGTATATATGTAAACATGGAGACCAATCTCATAAATTTCCCCAACAGGCATCAGATAACTAGACAAAGTTCTCCAAATGGGCTGATCTCATAGTCCTGAAGAGGGAATTCCGGTAACCTGTGAGACCTCTACCCCATAGCTGCTCTAGTTCCAATTGCTTGCTTTATTGCCCTTTGCTTGGGGAAGCTTAATCCCCAGGATGCTTGAGCTTTCTGCTGAGGTCCTGAAGCTGCAACAAAAAAGTGGGGCATCCCGAACGAATTGTTAGTTTTGGGAACATATCTGCCCATTATGTCCTGGAATAAAGTCACTAATTTCTCAGATGTCATTTAGTGATCTTAAAGTGACATCTGTTTATTTAGGAGGACAGTTTTTAAAACTGGGTCGTCCTTTCCTGTGCCCTGAATTAGCTGTCCCGAACTTTGTCATGTCCTCTTCCAAACTGGAAAAGTAATCAAGAAAAGTGAAAAGGGGGCTTAGAAACCTTAGAAATTGGCTACACTTGCCTGTTGCAAAAGCTTTGCTTTTTGTTTTTAATTTTCTAGAACATAGTTCTATCCTATGCTTGGCTTGCTGGAGGCAGTTTAGCAACTGGATTTACCTAACTGCAGCTTTGGCTTGATCTAATTTTAGGTAATTACTTGCCTTTTCAGAGCTCATTCTCCACTGATTCTGTCGGCTCAGGATTATCACACAGCTCCATTTACCCTCAAGAGCTGCTGCTCTTGATCAAGAGGAAGAACAGCTCAATTTCCTTCATCAAATATCAAGTGAGAAATGTAAGTTAATGTGTAAAATAAGGAATTTGAGATCAGTCATAAAAGCCACCCGCCAACAGGTGGCAAATGAAAAAAACAAAAAACAAAACAAAAAAAAACCCAGAATGTCTAAGTCAATAAGATATTTCCTAACCATAAGCAAACACTGGCTCTGACAGCTGGGTGGCTAATCTGAGTCAACCCAAGCCTGTTCACCTGATCCTGTGTGACACTGTTCAAAAGGCTCACCTTTCCTAGACACAACTCTAATAGTCAGTGCCTGGAAACAACACAGAAGGAAAGATATGACTGCTCCTAGGTGTGGGGAAAGAGAAAGTTTATTATAGATATGTGGGAGAGCATAGCCAGAGGCAGGAACATCTGATCTTGGAGAGTCTGGAGTGGACTGGACCCTGAGCCATGTGAGGAGAGGAAGTGGGAGGGGAAGAGAGAGGGGAACTAGGAGCAGCAGCCAGAGGGCCCAAAAGAGAGTAGACAAAAAAGCCAGGTAACCAAAATGGTTGGATTATATAGGGAAGGGCTGCCCAGCCCTTGGGCTGGAGAAGTTTAGGGTAGGGGGTGCGGTATGCCAGCCAGAATGACCCTGTGATGGGTGGGGACTGAGGGATGCCAGAAGGACCTGGCAGCCAGGTCCCCTTTGATATGTTCAATAAGCACCTCAGCCATTTGTCCTGAGTTTGAAACCTATCAGAAGGGAAGTCAGGCTGTGCAAGATGGTACAGGCCCATAATCCCAGCACTCAGGAGGGTGAGACAGGTGGATCAGGAGTTCAAAGAAATCCTCAGCTACTGAGTAAACTTAAGGCCAGCCTGAGCTACAGGAGACAGTGTCTTGTGGTGGGTGGGTGGGGGGAGGGGGCAGAGGGGGAGAGTGAGAGAGTCAGCCTGCAGCACAGCAAAACCCTTTAGCTAAATGAAAAACGCATAGCATCGAATAACAAAGTTTATTCTGGAATAGTCATTACAGGGAGAAAGAAAATAGCACTTTTAAAAGCATTGTTTTTGTATCAAGTGCAGAGAGTACCTTTGGGATGTCATGGACACTCAGTAAACCATACCTATAAAGTACCCCAGGGCTCAGAGCACCTGGCCTTCTTAGCAGTCACCATGTTGTTTCTGTACTTGAGCACATTTTCGTGAGGACCACATTTGCAAGGAGGCAATGAAGAGACTTGAAACTTCTAAGAGTGGTTTCCTGTGTGAGGGCAGACCACTCTTTACTGTAGGTGCTTATGACAATTGTATTATGTTTGAAGAAGCATTCTTTAAATGTTGTATAGTGAAGGACTCGAGTGTAAAATGTCATAATTACTGTTCGTTGCTCACACTACATTAATGAGTCCACTTAAGCCTGACAAAACTATGAAGTACTTTCTGAAAACACCTTTTTGAATTGGGTTGGCTGTTTCCAGGACAGGCAGTGCCACCTACATATCAGCATTACTAGTCACTGCTTCCATCAAGTGAGCAAAGGTCATTTTCAGTGGGACAGAAAATGATTCAGTAGAGTCATTGGGCTGGTCAACCCATCCAGTGATGACTGTCCATCTCCGTTGCTAAGTAGACACACTCAGAGCTAGAACAGACTTTAAAGGTGAACCAATCTCAGCATTGCATTATACGGTTACAGAGAAACATCTTAAGGCTTTCAAACAGCCAACCTTAATCTATCCAGTAACCTTACAGGAACTGCCCAGTAATAGATATCCTCAAGGCTGTGTAAGAGCTAACTGGACTCCTGTACAAATATTAGATTTGAGGAGATTCAAAGAAGCTATAGTGTCCTGTGGTATGCATTCCCCATTTGTGAAGCAGATGTTAAACCGGTCCCCAATTACAGTGGAGGACCTGGTGGAAAGATGAGGCTAAGACCATTGAACAACAAAGAAGGGCTAGAGGTATGGAAATCTCCCAAGATCGATGTCTTGGAGAGGGAAATTATGCTAATGTAGAAAGATACTCTCTATATGATGACCACACCCTGGCTTTATGGTGCATGACATCCTTGAATGCTTGGGACAGAACTGAAGAAGTAGGAAAAAAAATTGAGTCACTTACAAAAGTTATACAGAGCCCAAAAGAACCCATCACTGATTTCTTACAAAGGCTGTCTTCAGCAGTAAATAGAATGATACCAAATTCAGAAGCTAGACAGATAATAATTGAATCTCTGGCTTTTGAAAATGTTAATGCACAATGCAAAAGGATAATTAGGCCGTTAAAGGCAAGATCAGCACCCTTAGAGGAATGTCCATGAATATTGAATCTCATGACCATGATGATACTTCATTAGGAGAGGTGATTTCCAGAGGTTTGAAGAAAAATAGTAATGTCAGATGTTTCACTTGTGGTAAACAAGGTCACCTAAAAAGGGACTGTAAACAGGACGTTCCTAGAAACAATGTTTTTTCAAGGAACAATGGCAATAGAACACCCCTCCCTTCTAGATTATGCAGAAGGTGTGGCAAAGGCAGACATTGGACTATAATGAATGTAGATAAACAAGGTAATCCTCTGCCTTTGCCATCAGGAAACTCACTGAGGGGCCTCTCCCAGGCTGCCATGACAAATTTGGTTCATCCCTTTCCTGCTATCATGGAAGAAACCCCTTCCCAGAACAACTGAAGAACCTAATGCCTATTGTAAGAAATCATACTGCTCTGGATGATAGAACAGTTTTAGAAAATAAAACAAAATTTAAGTAGAAACCATAAATCAAAATTGATAAAGATTAGATTGGAAACTTCCCAAAGTTAGGGTTGGGAAAGGTTTTGTTTTTGTCTTTCAGAAGAATGAAGGCTAAAGAATCTGAAGAACACTGGACAAATGAGACATCTGAAGAAAAAGGACAAATCATCCAGAAAAAATTTCCCATGAAAAAGATTTTCTGCAGTGAACCATGACCACACCTAACAGCAACTTTGAAGTCTCCAAAAAGATGATGGGCGGATCCCACAATGGCAATTCCATCAGGACAATTATAATGCCATTAAGCTGACAAACACTACCCAAAGATCAACTTTGGACTACAAACTGCTCAGGATAATTTTGAGATGGCTAGCTGAGATGATCCAGCCTCACAGACTACTCAAGCAAGGACTTGAGACAAGCCCTGCACTTTCCCATTATGTAGAGACTGGACAAATACAGATACAGTTATCTGTCCTGGGACTTGACAATTAACCCAAACATTTTCTTTTTCAGGATTCCCTAAAGATGCCTTCAACCCCAGACAGCAGGAAGTAATTTTAAGAACACGATGCCCACATTCCCAAGAGATGGGATGGGTGGTTTTTGGTTGTTCAGTGGGTTATGGATAATTGTCATTGTTTATGATGGTTGGTTACAAGTTGTTATTGTTAATGGTCAGGAAAAAGGCTAAACAAATAAGATTAGATTTAGGGTTTTTGTTTGGAAAAAAAAGGAAAAAAAAGAAGATATAGATATAAGATAAAAGGTAGATTATTGAATCTGCTCTGAGAAGAAAAACAGAGGATATAGATATGATAAGATAAAAGGTAGATTATTGAATCTATGCTGAAAAAAAGATAGAAATGATGGAAATGATGGATAAAGGGTAGATCACTGAATCTACTCTGAAAAAAAAAGATACAGATATGATAGGATAACAGGGTAGATTATTGAATCTACCCTGAAAAGGAAAAAACAGGAATATAGGTATAAGATAAAAGGTAGATTATTGAATCTACTTTTTAAAAGCAACTATTGGTTTTAAATATTTTACATTAGATTGGATTTTTGTATATTGTATACAAACTTTGTATATTGATACAAATTTGAGATTAATTTTGTTAGAAAATACTGTACATATATTTCTAATCTTGTTCAAGGTGTTGTACCTATATAGCTCATTTAACAATGTAATACAAATTGCTAGTCCTTGAAAGTTATTATTACCAACTAATTAGGATATAAAGAAATGTAAGTTAGTATTCATCACCTATTATAATCAAACTTATAGTCAGGTTAGGTATGTTTTCAAGGTTAAACAGAAATATATTTTAGATAGAGATCTACAGAATATGGTATTTAAGATGTTTTTTTTGTTTTTTTGTTTTTTGGTTTTGTTTTGTTTGTTTGTTTGCTGTTTGGTTTTTTGAGACAGAGTTTCTCTGTGTAACTTTGCACCTTTCCTGGAACTCACTCTGTAGCCCAGGCTGGCCTCAAACTCACAGAGATCCGCCTGGCTCCGCCTGGTGGTGGCACACACCTTTAATCCCAGTACTCAGAAGCACACACGCCTTTAATCCCAGGAAGTGACAGCAGGGTGGAGAAAGGCATATAAGGCGTGAGGAGACAGGAACTAAGGCAGTTCAGCTGGGACCCTTTCAGGTGAGGACTCAGAGGCTTTCCGTTTGAGGATTCATGAAAACAGGATCAGCTGAGGAGTTGGCAAGGTGAGGTTGGCTGTGGCTACTCTGCTTCTCTGATCTTTTAGCTTTCACCCCATTATCTGGCTCTGAGTTTATTTTATTATAAGACCATTTAGGATTTGAACAACAACTTTGTTATGCTGACTTACCATCATCCTGCCTGGCTTCCTCAAAGACAACGAACTGTGTCTTCACCTCACCCCTCCTCAACAGGCACTCTTGAAGCCTAAGCTTGTCCCTTTATGGTGCTTTCTACTCAGGAAATGCTGCCACCTGCCTTTGGAGGACTCACAAGGTTCTTTCTCAGACAGCTTTGTAGCCTCTCCTGATCCTTCACCTGAAATCTGGACATGACCTGGGTGGGGATTGCTCTGAATCCATATCCTACCTGCATTGGTCCCAGCTGGCTTCCTGTCTCCAGATTCTCCATGGGTTCCTTTCCAGATCTCTTCCTGTTTCTAGATGTTTCTACTCTGCATTTACTCAGCAGGAAGAATGGGCTTTTTCTACCCTAGATTAATCCCACCTGACAACCTTTGGGCACCACTAGACCGTCACGTCCAGCTGCATCATTTCATATGCTTCTTTCCCAAATCTCAAGCTGCCTTCCCCATTCAGTGCTCATTTGTTTTGTGCGTTTTTTTTTTTTTTTTTTTTTTTTTAAGACAGTGCCTCACTGTGTAACTCTGGCTGGCCTGGAACTCACTAGGTAGACTAGGCTGGCCTCAAACACAGAGATCCACCTGCTTCAGCCTTCCAAGTGCTGGGATTAAAGGTACGTGCCACCATGTTGTGGTGGTTTGAATGAGAATGGCCCCCATAGGCTCATATTTTTGGGCATTTGGTCTCCATGTAATGAGATTGTTTGGGAAGGGAGTAGGAGGTGTGGCCTTGTTGGAGGAGGTCACTGAAGGTGGGCTTTGAGGTTTCAAAAGATTGAGCCATTTCCAGTGTGTTCTCTGCTTCTTCCTGTTTGTAGATCCAGACATGAATTCTCAACTTCTGCTCCAGTGCAGGCCTGCCTCCCTGCTGCCACGCTCCCTGTCATGGACGCCAACCCTCTGAAACTGTAAACCCCGAGTATTCGCTAGGTTGTCCTGGTCATGGTGTCTCATCACAGCAATAGAAAAGTAACTAAGACAAAGGTTGTTGCTGTGCTTTGTCGGAGGCCACCTGCTCACTGAACTTTGTGTCCCGCTTCTCCTTCACAAGTTTGTTTCTTAAGGACGGTAGCTCATAAACCACATGTACCCGCATCCCTGGGACCCCTGTAAAATCTGTCTGAATATGTTATGGCTTTAATGTCTCCACTAGCACATGCTGAAAAGGAGTTGCTTTTGTAACAGAATTAAGAGGTAGACTGTTTAAGGGGCAATTGAATCACAAGACCTCTGTCCTTTATGCCTGGTGTGGGTTATATTGGGGGAGTGGACCCCACTCTTCCTTCCCTGTCTCGTTTTCTTTCTCTTCTGTCATGATATAGCAGAACATGGAGACCCTGCACAGATGACTGACACCTGTTCTGGACCGCCCAGTTGCAAGAATGGTGAGTCATATATAACTGTTGTTTATAAACACCCAGCCCGGGGTGGGCCCAAGACACCACAGGCAGCTGATAGCTCGGTGGGTAGAGGTAACTGCCAGCAAGCCTGATGAGTTCCACCACCAGCCCTCAAACTCACATGACGGAAGAAGAGAACGACTCCTGCAGGTTGTCCTTTGAGCTCTACAAACCTGTCAGGGGCCCGTGTGCCCAACCCCCACATTACACATGGATGTAATTTTAAAAATTAAAAAAAAACCTTAAGATTTCTGACGAACTTAGGACTCCCTGCCTCCAGTCTTAACTGTTTTCACTAAGTGTTCATTCCACTTTCTGTGCATTTACATATGTAACTGTTTGGGTAACGGTGGAGGTCAGCACACAAAACTGTTTGGTTTCATTTTGAGTTCCAGAACTGTTATTGAGAACCAAGGCAATCCTCTCTCAGAGCCTCATGTGATAATAGCTTTGCCCTCTGGAGCACAGACCAGTTGCTCACCACCAAAATGCCAAATTGTAGTCAGAGGTCTGCTATTAACTGTGCTTCTGTTGAAAGCACTATCGGCCTGTCCAATCCCTGTGGTCTCCCTTTCTGCTGGTGGTCCTGACTGGAACAGGAGGAGGCTGGGACCCTGAAAGTGAGTGGTAGCCGGGGTAGCTGTTCTCCAGGAGAGGTTTACCCCCAGAATCTCAGACTTCAGTCATGAAAGCTGAAGTAATAGTGAAATAAGCCCGATAAACTTGGCTTAAGTGCCTCCCTCTAGGTCTCCGAGTTCAACAATTTGTCTATTGCATCTAGCATAACTTTGATTTCGTTCACCAAGTGAAATCAAATAGGCCAGTGCCACTGGGGCCTCTGACAGCCTCCTGGTGCTTAATAGTTGATGAGAGTGTTAACTCCACGTGGGGCCGAGAGGAAGAGAAGCAGGTACTTGGTGTTCCATTGCATCGTCATGCCTGCGCGGTAATGGATGCTAACGACAACCCCGGTGGTGCAGCCAGGACTGGTGTCCTCTACACTCTGGCCCACAGCAAAGCACGAGATGTCCAGAGATGATAGCTCTGTGGTCCTTATAACTGTAAAAGAAACAACCTTCCCAGAAGATATTTTTTCAATAATGCAGAGATACTCTATTGTTTGGAAAAGCTGAACTGATAAAATCCCAGGCATCACTCAAGTTTCCTATGACAAGATATACTTGCATGTGCACATATACAAAAAGGCATGCATATTAGCTGTCTATATAAAATATCTTTACATGGGAAGGTTATGTTCATTTTTTCAGCAGAGAGGAAATCACCTTCATTTGACTACACAGAAGTAACTCTGTCATGGCTACATGTGTAGCTGAGTGGTAGAACACTTGCCTGGCATGCACAAGGCTCTGCACTTGATCCCCAGCAGAGGCCCCTCCAAAAAATCCTCTGTAAATATTTTCATGCATGTTTTCTTCCAGTCTTTTTTTTAATATATATAATTTTTTGAGACAGTCTCCTTACGTGGTATAGCTGCTCTTGAACTCATGATCTTGCTTTAGCCTCCCAAGTGCTGGGATTATAAATAAGGCCAGTACCTCCATGGCCAGCTTAAAAATGTCTTTGTCCAAGTCTTAACACATGCAAAGATTATTATTTCACCTACCCACATCTGCTTACATAATAACAGTACTATCACCTCTACCCCACCAAATAAGTCCCCACAGATGTCCCTTTATAGTTATATCTGTCAGTGAGAACTCATGGTAGAACATAGATTAGTAAAAATATAGGTTAATTTAAGTTGTAAGAGCTAGTTAAAAACAAGCCTAAGCTAAAAGTCAAGCTTTCATAATTAATAATAATGTGGTCATGATTTGGGAGCTGGCTGGTGGGACTCGTTACATATGGCATCCAACATGGAGGCTTGAATATCCAAGCATAGGGCCTGAGAAAGCTAGGAGAAGTTCTGGACAAGGAGCCGGATGTGGATTTCTATTCCTGCAGTCTCTCAGGTGGGCCGTGCTTGATAACACACAGAGCCAGCTGCCGGCACCGTGTGCTGAGCTGAGCCTTGTGGTGACGGACACGGCAGTTCAAGGTTTGTCTCACGCAGTCGGAGAATGACGTAGACGCTTAGTAAAGCCAGGTCCAGACACAGAAAACCTCTAGAAAAGGAACAGTGTGTTTAAAAATGTGCTTGGATACTAGAGAAAAAAAAAGAAAATTGGTATAGACAGTTATAGGAAAAATAGTTTAAAAATAATAAAGTAGAGTCTTTAAAGATAAAGTAATATAAACAGAATAAACCACATAAGGATGGGAAATACACAGGGTGTCTGGATCCTGTATGGTGCTTTGTTGATTTTGAACTTTTTTAAATGCTGATGAACAAAAAACAATAGCTGCTGAGAGATATTGGATTATGGAAACTGCTAAATTAAACCAACCTATATATCTTAAGAAAGTCTTAACTTCAGAATGCAAGTCAAAAAATATGTTGCTTTGGGGGCGAGGTTACGCCTTTGTTTCTATAGGAAACAAAAAAGTTGTGGTTCTCTTCAAAATTAATAAAGATCAGATTTGATCAGGGGAGACCTCCTGAGGATCTTATCTGCAGACATGAGGGAAAAAGCCAAGAAAGACTACAGGACAAGTGATGTATATATATTCTGATCCCTCAACACAGGAACAGCTCTGAGACTGGATGAGACATGATAAATCTTTATGGCTACAGAATCCTCATGACTTATTATTACATGCCATCCATTCATGTAGCATGGATAGAGGTTTGGTTATACAGTCCAAACAGACTTATAAAGTTGACAGATGCCTTTTACCTCCTCAAACATAGAGCAAAAAAAATCATCTTTAGCTGACTTGTGCACATTGCATATTTCATACTTGTGTTAATGCAGATATGTATGTTACCTTTGAAAGTTTATGTGTTTTCAGAAAAAAAAGGACCAGATACTAATGAAGTAAGTAGTATAGGTGATCTAGCCTAACAGAATGCCTCTGTTACAGTTTCCTCAAAATTTTGCATCCAGAACAACTTCAAAGCTGCTAGTTGAGAGGGTCTAACTTCATAGACTATCCAGCCAATACTTCAGATAAGCTCTACACTTTCCCTTCACACAAAGACTAAACAAAAAATAATACAGCTAGTTTCTCCAGGACTTGACCATATCTCAATTTTCTCAGGGTCCCCTAAGGATGTCGTAGCCCTCAGACAGCAGGAAGTAATATTAAGAATACAATGCCCACATTCCCAAGGTGGGGTGGTGGTTTTGATTGTTTGGTGTTTGTCATCATTTAGGGGGTTGGTTGCAAATTTTTACTGGTCATGGTAAGGGAGGAAACTAAACAAGGGAGGTTAGATTCAAGGACCTCTTTCTGAAAAGAAAAAAGGGGGATATAGAAATTATAGGATAAAGGTAGATTATTGAATCTTCTTTAAACTAAAAAGCAACTATTAATCTCAAATATTTTACATTGACATGGATTTTTGTATATTGATACAAATTTAAGGTTGTTTTTGTTAAAATCATACTGTTTCTATTCTTGTTTAAGATATTTTTGTATATTGATACAAATTTGAGGTTATTTTTATTACTTTACATATATATGTATATATGTTTCTACTTTTGTTTAAGGTATTGTTCCTATGCAGCTCATTTAAAAATATAATGTAATGCTGTGTGGTGGTGATGCACGCTTTTAATTCCAGCACTCGGGAGGTAGAGCCAGGTAGGTCTCTGTGAGTTCGAGGCCAGCCTGGTCTACAGAGTGAGATCCAGGACAGGCACCAAAACTACACAGAGAAACCCTGTCTCGAAAAAACAAAAGAAAAGAAAAAAAAAAAGCTGAATAGCCAATAACTAAGCAAGATGTATAGGTGGGACTTCCGGGCACAGAGAGAGGAAGTAGGAGATGAATCTAGGCACTAAAGAGATGCAGAGTGAGTCAGACATGCAGAATGGGATAGAGGTCAAAGCCATGTGGTAGAATGTAGATTAATAAAAGTATGGGTTAATTTAAGTTATAAAAGCTAATTGAAAACAAGCCTAAGCTAAAGGCCAAGCTTTCATAATTAATAATAAGTCTCTGGTCATTATTTGGGAGCTGTCTGGCAGGGCAAAGAAAGACTCATTACAAGAACTTCTCATCTGCTCTCTGGTCGTGACAGTTTCAAGTTTACCAAATTAGCATATTGTCAGCTGTGGTGGTGAACGCCTTTAGTCCTAGCACTTGGGAAGCAGAGGCAGGCAGTTCTTTATGAAATTGAACCCAGCCTGCTTATGCAGAGTTCCAGGCAGGCCAGGACTACATGGTGAGGTCCTGGGAGGGGAGGGGGAGATCATGTGACTGGGATTAGAGTATGTAGCCTCCCGGGACCACACTCTTTTCCATAGTGTATATGAGATTTCAGGATGTGGTGTACAGTAATGGTCAACCCCTTTTATTGCTGGCTAATGTCCTAGTAGCTTTGTGTTTGGCTGTTGTTGTCAACTTGATAACAAGCTAGAGTCAAATGGGAAGAGGAGCCTCTGCTGAGAAAATGCTTCAGACTGGCCTGAAAGCACTCTGAGAGGCATGTTCTTAATTGCTAATTGATAGAGGAGGACCCAGCCAGCTGGGAGTGAAGCAACCCCTCAGCAGTGGTCCTGGGATTATTAGAAAGCAGGCTGAGCAAGCCGTGGGGACAATGTAGTAACTTATTCCTCCATGGTCTCAGTTCCGGCCTCCAGGTTCCTGTCTTGGCTTCTGCTGATGATAGTCTAACCTGTAAGCCAAACAATAAAATAAACCCTTTCCTCTCCAAGTTGCTTTTGGTCATGGTCTTTATAACAGCAATAGAAAGCAGACTAAGACAATGAATATAGCATTGAATGAATATATGAATGAATAGCATTATATTAATACACTGTAGTTTATTTACAGCTTAAAAGAGATTCTGATTGTCTCCCGCTTGGGTGGTTATGAGTAAAGCTGCCACATATCTTTGGTGTAAATTTTTGTGCCTGCATAAGTTTTAGTTTCTCTGGGGTTTAAATACCTACAAGTGAGATTACCAGGTCACACAGTAAGTGCATGTGCAACTCTGTGAGAAACTACCATCCTGATTTACGTTCTCTGCAGCAATACATGAGATCGTGGTGTTTCCAACCTTGTCATCACTTGGTTGTCAGCATTCTATCAAGTGCATAAAGGTATCTCATCGGGTTTAAAACTATTTTGATTTGCATATACAAATTATAGAACGGGTGGGTTGTTACGACATTCTTCTGTATCTCACAGTGATTTCGTTTGCACTCCTGTTATCTAGTGACACTGATCATCGTCTCTTGAACTTACTGTACACCCTTTTTGAAAAAATTATCTGTTCAAGTCTTTAACCTTTTTTGTAAAGACATGGTCTCACTATGTAGCATTATAGCCTGTATGCTGGCCTGAAACTTGCAATCTTCCTGCCTCAGCTTACTAAGTGCTGGATTCCTATAGAGTTTTAAAGTCCTTTATATATATTCACAAGTCCTTTATTGTTTAGAAAATTACAGATGTCTTCTTCCAGTTTGTGTCTTCATTCTCTTCCATTGCTTTTTGTTTGTTTGTTAGCTGTACAGTTAGCTGTACAGAATCTTGTACACACTAGGCTATTTCTCGATCATTGTACCATACTTCCAACTCTGACAACATTTGAACAAAAGCTGGGGTCAGAATGTGCATGCTCTTCTATGATGTAGTTTTTCATTTTCCAATGTTATTTCAAACACATCTCATGTTATTAGTTCTCCTCACTGTACTTGTAAAGCCTGCAGAGTACCATTCCATTGCCAGCTGTGGTACTGTATTTATTCAGCAAATTTCTATGTTGGGCATTTAAGTGACTTTAAGTGATACTTAGAGCTAGATTTCTTTCACATTCAAAATACTTCTCAAGAATAGATCCTGAGAGCTAGAATTATTATTCTTGCAGATTATGCTTTCATTAAAGCACTTAAAGAATATGCGAATCACCCTCCAGAAGCCGAGCACTCGTCAGAGTGTGAAATGGGCTGAATATCGCCATTGTCTTTTTGTTTTAAGTTTTTAAGTTGATGTGGGTGTGTGTGTCTTGTCAGTTTATGTCACCATGTGCATGCAGGTGCCTGAAAATGCCAAAGAACATCAGACTGCTTGGAACTAGAGTTACAGGCATTTGTGAGTTATATGATGTGGGTTCTGAAAACCAAACTCATGTCCTCTGCAAGAACCGAGCCATCTCTCCAGACTACGTCATTACTTTGTAACTTTAATATATATTCATTTTTATGTATGTGCATGTTTTGCCTGCATGTGTGCCTGGTGCCCAAGAATGCCAGAAAAGAGTATTGTTCCTTTGGAACTGGAGTTGCAGAGGGCCATGAGACACCATGTGGTGTGCTGGGAATTGAACCTGGGTCCTCTGCAAGAGCAACAGGTGCTCTTAACTGCTGAGCCATCTCTCCAGCCCCCTTCACCCTCTTTTTAAGGTACAGTCTCATGTATCCCAGGCTAGGCTCAAGCTCACTGTGTAGATGAGGATGACCTTGAACCTCCGATCCTGCTGCCTCCACTTGCCAAATGCTGGAATTACAGGTGTGAGCCACCATGCCGGTTTGTGCGTGCCTGGGGACTGAACTCAGGGCCTCATCAGTGCTAGGCAAACACTCTTTCTGCCAGCTGAGCCACATGCACAATACTTTAACTTTGCTTTCCTGGTATCTTAAAAATGTACTTATTGGTCTTTTTTAAAGTATACACTTTTTATTTGCAGTCAAGCTCTATATGAATGCTTGTTGAATACTTTTTCTCTTTTTGCCTTCTGTGCATTTTTTTTCTTGTAGCACTTGAAAGGGAGCCCAGTCCCCTTTATCTGAAGTATAAGAGTCACTGAGATTGCTGCTCTTATCACTGTGTTCTGATGGCCCACAACAGTAGTGGAATGTGACTGCGTGGACGTCAGCTCCCAACATCAGCACACTGTCTTCCAGTGTGCTGTTCAGCCACTCATCCATATGGCAGTACTTAAGCCCAGTGTCTCAGTCGGTGTTCTATTGCTGTGAAGAGACACCGTGATCACGGCAAGCCTTACAAAGGAAAGCACTTAACTGGGGCTCGCTTACAGTTTCAGAGGTTTAGTTTGTTATTGTTATGGTGGAGAGCATGTCAGCACACAGGCAGATATGGTAGCTGAGAGTTCTAAATGCAGATTCAAAGCAGGAAGCCAGAGAAAGAGCCACTGGGTCTGGCTTGGGCTTCTGAAACCCCAAAGCCCACCCCCAGTGACACACCTCCTAACCCCTCTTAAGTAGCAACACTCCCTAATGGCCAAGCATTCAAATATATGAGTCCATGGAAGCCATTCCTATTCAAACCACCACACACAGTGAACTTCAGAACCCTCTCAAGGATTAAAAGTCATCTAAACCATCTCTTGTGTCAGTAGGTATGAGGATGGGAAATGAGGAACTCAAAGGTCTAGTTCAGCCCAGCACTAAGAAGAAGAAAAGGGGAAGAGAAAGGGGAGGAAAGTTAGGTTTACAAAAGTCTTGTGTGGTGGCTGTGGAGGGTAAGCAAGATGCAGTGATGATAATCATTCCACACATATTATGCTCAAGAAAAACATGACTGTGCTGTGACTCCATGGAAGTGTTTTATGGTTGCCCTTTATACTTCCTAGATCTCCTAGTTGAGATTTGATTTTCTATGAACATTCTACCCCCTAATTATTCTGAGGTGTTTTTCTTTTTTAAAAATTAAAAAAAAACTAAAAAATGTATGTCTGTGTGAAGGTGTTGGGTCCCCTAGAACTGGAATTACAGACAGTTGTGAGCTGCCATGGGGGTGCTGGGGATTGAACCCAGGGCCCCTGAAAGAGCTGTCAGTGCTCCTAACCCCTGAGCCATCTCCGCAGCCCCTACCCCAAAGTGTTTTTCTTCTGGGGACTTGTATGCATTGGATCTTTCAGCTGATGCTCCGTGGCAGCTGTGGTAAAGAGCCTCACTGCCTTTGTTGGGCAATAGCATCCGGGTTTATGTGCCCTTTGTCTTTGCCTCTCTTTGTTGATGCTGTTCTGAAAACTCTGCTTGGCATTTTATTCCAGCGAAATTCATATAGTGCAGCTACTCTAGTGAAGCTTCTGACAGTCATAGCCAGGAGTCCAAGAAAAACAATCCAGAATGTTGCGTTCATTTCTCTTAAACATAGATCATGAATGAATGGCACATGCCATTCATTTCTAACAGAGTTGGTGTGTGCCTATGAAATGACAAAACTCAGCCTAACTTAGGTTCATTTGAAAAGGTTTTAGGAGGCTAGACGAGAACTCAGTGAAGAAAGTACTTTCTATGCACATATAAGGACCTGAGTTTGAACTCCATCACCCACATAAAAAGCCAGGGTTGAAGGAAGGGAGGGTGGCCAGGCACGCTGGTGCATGCCTTTATTCCACAGGCATGTACACGCGTGTTCCCACACACATTTGAACACACACACAGACACGCACACCACACACACATACATACACATAAAACAATACAGTGCAATAAAATAAAAGGGCTTTAATCTGTAGTGAAAGACTTTGTCAGGGCTGAGGATGTAGCCCAGTTAGTAGAGGACTTACCTACAGTGCACAGAGCCTTGAGTCTGATATCCAGCGTCCCATAAACCAGGGATGGTGACACACACCTTTAATCTAAGCACTAAGGATGTGGAGGCTCAGCTGCATACCAAGTCTGAGGCCAGCTTGAGCTACATGAGAACTGTTTCAAAAAGTCTTGTTGCTGGGCGGTGGTGGCACACGCCTTTAATCCCAGCACTCAGGAGGCAGAGCCAGGCGGATCTCTGTGAGTTTGAAGCCAGCCTGGTTTACAGAGTAAGATCCAGGACAGGCTCCAAAGCTACACAGAGAAACCCTGTCTCAAAAACAACACCACCACCAAAAAGTCTTGTCATCCATAGCTATAAAAATACACTATATATTCAAAATTGATATATACACTTATAGTGCCATTGTACATATTAGATATATTGATTTTGTCAATACACGATTTCACATGTTAATTTCCTTATCAGTTATAAAAGAATGACATGGATCTATTAGTATTGCTGTGGTCTCAGGTATTATGGTGGTTTGAATAGGAATGGCCCGCATAGGCTCATCTATTTGAATGCTTGGTCATTAGGGAGTGATATCCTTGTTAGAGTACACATGGCCTTGTTGGAGGAAGTGTGCTCCTGGGGGTGAGCTTTGGAGTTTCAAATGCCCAAGCCAGACCCAGTCTCCCTTTCCCTCTCCCTCTCCCTCTCCCTCTCCCTGTCCCCTCTCCCTCTCCCTCTCTCTCTCTCTCTTCCTGCTGCCTGCCAATCCAGATGTATAACTCTCTGCTCCTTCTCCAGCACCATGTCTGCCTGCATGCCGCCATGTCCCATGTGGAGGGAGGTAGGGTGTGGTGGTTTGAATAAAAATGGCCCATATAGGCCAATAGGGAGTGGCACTATTAGGAGGTGGGCCTTGTTGGAGGAGGTATGGCTTTGTTGGAGGAAGTGTGTCACTTTGAGGTCTCAGATGCTAAAGCCAGGCTCAGTGTGGCAGTCTCTTCCTGCTGCCTGTGGATTCAGATGGGAAACTCCCAGCTGCCTCTTTAGCACCATTTCTGCCTGTTACCATACTTCCTGCTTTGATAATGGACAAACCTCTGAAATTGTAAGCCAGTCCCAATTAAATATTTTCCTTTATAAGAGTTGTTGTGGTCATGGTGTCTCTTCACAGCAATAGAAACCCTAAGACAGGTGTATCTTACTCACATTGAGCAGAGTGGCAGATGTCTGTCTAGACACAAGCATCACCAACAATGCAGCAGCTGAGGCCTCCCACCCTCCTATTTTCTACCTCTTCCTGATTAAAGTAGTAACTTCCTGGGGCTGGAGAAATGGCTCAGCAGTTAAGAGCACTTGGTTCCCAGCACCCATCTCAGGTGGCTTTCAACTGCCTGTAATGCCAGCTCCAAGGGGTCTAATTCCCTTACCTGCATACATGTAGCATGTTCCCAATGCAGAGATATGAACAGATACACACATACACGTAAGTAAATACAAGTATTTTTAAAGTGACTGCACAGCTTGGGTTTGCCTGTTTCTGAACCTTACATAAGCCCGCAAGTGTTTTTGTTGTCTTACAACAATGCTGGTGAGCCTGATGTTTTATTCATATTATATTATTTATATTATTTAGTAGTAATCTGTTCTTTTGCTGTCTAGTGTTTTATGCACCTTAAAGATGAACGTCTGAGTTCTATTTAGGTGAATACATCTTTTGGTGAAGTAATAAGCTTCTAGAGGGAGGAATAGAATTTCTGAGTTGTAGAATATGCATGCCAAGCAAAATTTCCAGATGTGTATCCTCTTGATGGGCAGGCACCCTACCATTGAACTATATCCCTAGCAGTATTCACAGTTACATTCTCACTCACAGTGTATGCTTCTGTTCTACGCCCTTGTCAACATTTGGTGTATCAGTCTTTAAATTATTATATGGGACTAGAGAGATGACTTAGTGGTTAAGAGCACTTACCTTCCTTGCAGAGGATCACTCACAGCTGCTGTAACTCCGGCTTCTGCCATCTTCAGGCACCTGCACTCACATCTGCATACCCCCATCCATACACATATACACATAATTAAAAATAAAACAAGCCGGGCGTTGGTGGCGCACACCTTTAATCCCAGCACTCGGGAGGCAGAGGCAGGCGGATCTCTGTGAATTCGAGGCCAGCCTGGGCTACCAAGTGAGCTCCAGGAAAGGCGCAAAGCTACACAGAGAACCCCTGTCTCGAAAAACCAAAAAATAAAAAAATAAAAAAAAAGTAAAAAAGCTTAAAATATTTTAGTTGTATTGGTTCTATAGTTCTGTGTCAGTGAAATTCTAATTTGTAATTCTGCTGAACAATGAGGTAGAGTGTGTTGTTTTTACTGACACTGACAGTGTAATTGTGATTAGACTGTTCTAATGACTTGCTGTTTTCTTCTTGGTGGTCACTTTGAAATAGATTGATTTGTGCACAGGGATTGTATTAATTATATGTTATACTGCTGAAGTGCATTTAAAAGATTGAATTCCTAAGGTCACAGGAGGATGCAAACAGAATACTGATGTTACTGCTCACAGCCTCACTTATAAGATGAATTATTTAAAAATCTGTAACACGATCCCAATCTGAGATTGAGTGTTGGCATTAATTCAGTGGTCTGATAGTTTTAGATGCATCAAGAAAAAGGCATGGAGCCAGGTGGTAGTAGTGCATGTCTTAAATCCCAGCACTCAGGAGACAGAGGCAGGAGGATTCCTTAGTTCAAGGCCAGCTTGGTCTACAGAACAGCTAGGACTACACAGAGAAACCCTGTGTCAACAAACCAAAAAGAAAAAAAAAAGGAAAGAAAAGAAAAGGAAAGAAAAAGACATGGACTTCTGAGGTATGATCCTCAATTGTAGAGCATTTTTTTCGGGGGGTGTGAGGCCTTGAATTCATCTACATACTTTATCCCTCAAAAAGCACAAAGAAAAAGGCATCAGTTTGTAGTGGTACACAGGACTGAATGTCTGATGAGTTTCCTGCCCAGGTGCTATTGGGTAATATCTCGCTGAGAGAGAAATGCAGCTACTGCTATGAGGAGCTGGATTGGCAGTTGGTCTTGAAGTTCTTCCCTTCCATCCAATCCCACAGGGCATGAACATCAGACAAAGTCACTCTAACCTTGATGAGTCAAGACCAAAACACACTGTCTGTAATCATACCTAAGCAGCACACAAAACTCTCAACACTGTCCAAAGCACAAATGATCAACAGACACCATCCCTTGTAGGCTGCTGTTTTTGAACCAATCACAGTGGCAGCCTTGGGCTCATGCTGCTTTGGGACCAATCACAGTGGCTGCCTTGGGCTCATCTGGCTTCTGTTTAGATCAGATGTGTTACTTACAGCTGGGCAAATTTCAACACTCAACCTCAGATCGGAATAGATTTTTAAGTGGCATATGGTTTGTCTTATAAGTATGGCAATGGATAATAATGTCAGAACTCTTAAGAATTACACCTGCTTCCTGACAAGAGCCAATCTAGAGCAAAACTCTGTTTCTTAAAGTATTCTCCCAGACCATGCAGCTCAGGCTCCAATCCTGAAAGCCATTTCTAGCACCCCTTACCAAGAGTCTCTCTGTCTGCAAGCTGCAACAACATAACCACAGGATGTCCCAGATGTCTGGAGTACCTTGACTTTGGGGACCATGTGACAATCAGACTATGAGTTTGTCAAACACTAAAAACGATTAACTTCTTGTTGCAGGATATTTGTACACTGTGTGAAGATGTATTGTTGTGATTGGCTTAACAAAAAGCTTAATGGCCAATAGCTAGGCAGGAGAGACGAGGCGGGACTTCTGGGCACAGAGAGGACTGCAGGGGGATGAATCTCGCACAGGAGGCAGCGAGACAGGGAGGGAGTCAGACAAACGGAATGAAGGAGAGGTAAAAAGCTATGTGGCAGAACATGGATTAATAGAAAGAGGTTAAGTTATAAGAGCTAGTTGGGAACAATCCTAAGCTAAAGGCCAAACTTTCAAAATTAGTAATAAGTCTCCATGTCATTATTTGGGGGTTGGCGGTCCCCAAAGAAAGAAAGTCCAACTACAACTTCTTCTGAGTTTATTTGAGCTACACATTGGAACTGATGGATAAATACAATGACAACTTATCAATTTATTAAAAAGAAAGAAAATCCCAGAAAGGTTTATAGAGACAGAAAGTTAGTGGTTCCTGGTACTGTGTCAGAAAGAAGACAAGATGTAAAGAGCATGAGGAATCCTGTGGAGTGATGGAAATGTCCTAAAACTGATTACAGTGACTGCTGTACAACCAAATTTAGTAAAAATCATTGAGCTGAACAGTTATAATGTGTGAATTGCATGATACCTCAATAAACTTGTTTATAAGTAGTTTATAAGTAAGTAATATTTTTCCCCTGAGACAGAGTTCCATTGTGTAGCCTTGATTGCTCTGGAACTCACTCTGTAGACCAGACTGGCCTTGAACTAACAGAGATCCACCTGCCTCTGCCTCCTGAGTGCTGGGATTAAAGGTGTGCTCCACCACTACCCTGCACAAATAAGTAATATTTTAACAAACTTGTTCACAACAAAAACAATCGGAGTGGAGAGCTGCTTGAATTTAGCATTCTAAATTTTAAACAGACATTTCAGTGAGTCAAAGGCAGAGCGAACAGAATTAGTATCAGGGATAAGTTATATTCTTCTACCTCATAGCACTCCACCACCGTCCTCCCTGACACTTTGGTTTGCTCCTGTGGTTTTCATTTTTCCAGGCTATGCTGACCAAATAATCCCTCTGTGTAAGTCCCATGTTGACTTACAAGCCACCAAGGTACTTTTATATTGCTGTGACAAAACACCATGGCCAAGGCAACTTACAAAAGAAAGCATTTAATTTGGGGCTCACCATTTCACAGTAACCATTTTGGTGGGGAGCATGCGGCAGGCAGGCCAGCCTGGCACTGGAGAAGTGGCTGAGAGCTTACATCCTTATGTACAATTAGGAGGCAGAGAGAGGGAGAGCTAACTAGAAAGGGGTGGGCTTTTGAAACCTCAAAGCCCACCCTCGGTGACACGTCTCTTCCAACAAGGGCACACCTCCTAATCCTTCCCAAACAGTTCCACTAACTGGGGACCAAGTAGTCAAATATATGAGCCCATGGGGGCCATTCTCATTCAAACCACTACAGAGTCCTTTTGGGAACTGCTATGGTTTGGATTTGAAGCATCTTCTTAAAGGCTCATGTGTTGAAGACTTTGTGGGTACAGTCATTGAGAGGTAGGTAATTGGAAATGAGAGCTCTGAACTGTTCTAAGGGAGTGAGTGACTGATGTGACAGCATCAGTGGGAGGCAGTGGAACCCTTTGGAGGTGAGGCCTGTTTGGAGGAAGTAGGTCCCAGTGAATGTATTTCTGAGAGCTTTATCCTTTCCTGATGTCTCTCTTTTCCCACTCTCCTCCTCCCTCTCTTTCTTTCCTCCCTCCCTCCTTGCTGCCATGAACTGAAGAACTCCTGTTTCACCGTGCCCTCTGCCATGATGCTCTGCCACACTAAACCCAACGGAGCCAGTGGATCATGGACAAATCCCCAAAGGAATAAACCAAAATAAATCTTTCCTCCATTAAGCAGTTTTTCTCGGGAATTTTGTCATAGCAATGTGAAACAAGACTAACACTAGGACCATTCTTTGTCTTTTTTGTTTTGAGACAAGGTCTATCTAGATAGGTAGTCCAGGTATAGACCAGGGTAGCCTTACTCACAGAGATCTGCCTGCCTCTGCCTCTGAGTGCTGGGATTAAAGGTGTGCACCACCATGTCCTGCCCCATTCAAGATTTCATAACTTGAGAAATGACCTCTCTGGTCAGTGTTTATAGTTTATTCTTCCAAGGCCAGTTTTACTTCCAAGTTATACTATAGGAAATGGATTTTCTTTAACCAACAACTAAAAATTAGTCACTTGACAGAAGGCATATTTATTCATGTTTTTATGTGTATGGGGGCTTCACAGAAAAGAAATGAAAACCAAAAGAAGCAGTTGTTCTTACAAGAATATCTACTGTGTAAAAGCAGCAGCAGTAGAAGTTACTAGTTAAAAGGGTTTTGAGCCACAGGCTATACATTGAAACAGCAATGAGGAAATACGTGATAGATTAGGGTCGGTTGTTAAGGTTTATTATGGAGATTTTTCTTGGTATTGTCTCCAGTCTTTCCGGTTAGGAGAGGTTCTGGTTTTCTTGGCCAAATAATTCATCTCCTGCTTGCTATGCAAGCAAGATACCATTAACTCCCACCCCGTTTTTTTGTTTTTTTTTTTTAAAGTCTTAAAGACACAGTCTCATTAAGTCTCTCAAACTCTCCCGGAATTCAAGGATCTGCAACTCGGGCAGGTCTTGAACTTGTGATCCTTATCTCAGCCTCCCAGGTGGCCCACCCGGCTCCACTGCTACTTCTAAAAAGGAAAATCTCTGTACTGCTTAGACAGAAGAGGAAGGTGATCCTGTGCCAATAGTTTTCTGTTGCCTTTAACCCAGAATCATCTTTCTCCCGAAATGGCATATCTTGGGTATGATATTCTGACCCATCATTGATGACATTCTCTGGCAGAAAATGAAAGACAATCCGTTTTTGGTTTATTTTCCCCCATTCTAGAAAAATATTGAAGATGCTTTCATTTACAGACATATATATAGCTAATAATATGTAATGCACACCTTTTTTTCAAATGTAAGGCACTTATAATTTACACTTGACACATGAATAGGATGATCAGATAATATACATGTATGCCCCGTGTAATATTTTATTCATTGACCATCTGAAATTAAATCGCTTAACATGGCTATCTGTATATTTATTCGCTAAATCTGGTCATTCTATTCATACCATGTCAGAAACTCAGAAATGGACGTCTAAAATATCTCATTAGAGAAAAATGGGGGGAAAAAGAATTCTGGGTTTTTAATTTAACTATGGCAAACTATACATAATAAAATTTATCATTTTAACCATTTTGAGTGTAAAACTCAGAGACATGGTATATTGAATTTTGCAGTCACCACTTCATCCCTCCCATTTTTCATCAGTCCGTACTGAAACTCCGCATCCATTATTAATAAAAGTATCCTTCCTTCCTTCCCTCAGCTTCTCCGAATGGACAAATGCAGTTTTCAGCACAGAGGAAAATCATATTCCTCAGGTTTTGCTCCAGCCAGAGTTATCAGCAGTGGGAGGAAAAGGGCATCGCCGTCCGTGGGCAAAACGTAGAGGAAAGTTCCCTTTTTCCTAGCTTGGAAGAGAACTCTCCGCTCCTTTCGCGTTTCTGCCCATCAGCGCTCACCAACCAGGAGCTCCCCAGCCCTGGATCGCCCGGCCATCAGGTAACCTAGGGAACCGCAGGTGGAGCGTTATACAGAAGAGACCGGATCCGGAAGTAGAGGTCTACCAACCAAAAAGCGGCCAAGCGCGGTGACGTGTCAAAATAGGCGTTGGCGTCCCCGCTCCGCTCCAGGCGAGTCCTCTGTCAGGAATCCCGACACCGTTTTTCGTTCTTGTTTTGTTGTTGTTTACTTTGCCCAGAGTATGACAGAGGCGGGGACTGGAGGAAAACACCTACGGGTCCCCGTGGGTCCCACAGTACCGAGTCGTCCGTCTTGCTCTGTGAAAGAGGGCGGGTGCAATGCATCTGGAAAACCTCGAGCTTTAGCGCCCAAAGTCTGCGATTCTAAATTCAGATCTAGAACGTGTCGTCCGGCGACCAGCGTCGTGCACTTTAGTTTGCTTGGTCCTCGGTTCTCCAGGCCCGGGTTGTAGAGGCGGAAGATGCAGAGACCAGGCAACAGTGAACAAATAAATACAGTTCCAAAAGTGGTAGATAGCGTGGGCACCCGTGGAACTGAGGAACATCCACATTGTACATTGTCCCTCTCACACATGTAGGAGCAGAGACGACCAGCACAGTGGCCTGGGGACCACGAAAAGGACTCCATCCATAGTTGGGTGGCCCCGTGAACAGCATGTGGGCTATAGGGAACGAGGTTTGAGGCAAGGTGCTGTTGTCTGAGGTAGGAAATAGTAATGACAAGGTTGGAGCGGAGGCTGCGCCAGGGAAGAGCAAGTCTGGTAGTGTCAGAAAAATAATGGGGGTGTTAATCCCCCTTTCCATCTGTAGACAACAGCCGCTGCTTCTCTCCACAGTGGAAGTTGTCATGGCCTGCCCAGCGCAGACTTCAGGGTGTGGATGTATTTGAGAGGGTGTGTGTGGACACACTTCACCGCTCCTTGTGTTACAAAAATGGTCAACATCTGGGAGAACTACTGTATTCCACAGGCCTTTTCATTTCATCGTTACCGCTCTGCAGGAGGAGAGGCATCCTCTTGTTTTCTTCCAGTCTCCTTTCTGCCTTCAAGGGTCACACAGCTAGATCG